>MU932174.1:0-11155 GCA_036418165.1 Cooperia oncophora | reverse complement strand
GTGTATACTAAACAACAGGGATTTCAAAAGCGTGTCAGTGTATCTCAATCACTGTCTCGAAATTTTGAGACTTTTTTATTTCTACGCCAGTGAACGTAAAGCGCCCCAGAAATCGTAGGGGAACCTAACGCATGTAGGTCTGAGTAAACTCTCAGCCCCTATATTCTGGGAACCCTATGCGAAAAACGGGATACGTTGATGAGTTTTAAAATGTGATATCGTATCAAATTATGCGAAATCACCCATTTATCCGGGGCGGCATCACTTTGATCAGTCGAATTCCTATTGTTTCTTGTTTTGTCGTGGTGTTACTTGCCACGTGGTGACGTCCATCCAAGGGTTGGGCTTACCTGTGAGTTGTCCTGAGCACGGTGAACATTTGGGGCTCTATTTCTCAACTTCCAGCCGTGAAATCTGTGCAGATCTCTGTGGACCGATTCCCGAGGTGACTGATCCATTCATCTTATCGTGGATAATTCTAAGCAGATGTTACGCACTTCCAGTAAGAGCATCCGCCGTTGTTCTTCTGTCCTAGCTCTCTGTTCCAGGCCGTCATACGTTGGGGGATCCTCAGCAAGGGAAGTCGTACTGAAGGAGGAAGTTCAGGGGGGGAGTCGTGTTTTGCAAAATTGTTCCCCAACGGCAGGGCATGCCCTGGTCGTTAATGTAACTGTTAGCAGAAAGGCCTCACCGGTGGATAGTGTTGATCTCCTTGAGCTCCCATTGCGTGTGTATGTGGTGGGGCTGCTCTCATCGAGAGTACCACCTGTAATTGAAATGATCCGATGGAGCCGCTTCAGCTACATCTATGAGAACCCAACGTTCCAGAACATTCCACGTACCTTGGTGCTTTCTGGAATCCTGGCAACTGTTCACTTTTTGAAACTACCCACGACGAAAATGAACATCACCGAGCAATTGAAATGGCTGGATGATGTTTAGATCAGTTGGGATATCATTATCCCGTCATTGACGTGCATCATCACGTAGTACTGAGATTTCTCATATTTTAGACATGTATATGACGGAAGTAGGTCGAAGTACGGTAGTGGTAGGTTGTGCGCTACCCACATGAGCCAAAACCTGAATTATAGTCTTGAATGTCGCATCGTATCCCTCTAAGCGTGGCAAACAGCGTTCATCACTCCAGGGTTGCTGAAGTAATATGAGACTTGTTTGGGGAAACTAACTGACTCCTGGTTCCTCAAGTCAGAGGTTCAAATCAAATCGCTTGCAAGCGCATGTGCCATTCCGACTGGATATAGAATGCGTGGCTTATCTTGCAAAGAGCTAAGCCATGCCGAATGGACCACAGTATGCCACCAAAGAGGCGGAGGTGGCGTAGGGGCTGTGGTATGCAGCAAGTGGTACGCATACGCGCGATTTGGGAGTGAAATCCCTGGTTGGCTCCCTCTCAGGCCAGCCAAGCCTTCTCTGCACCGGCACTGGTGAAATGGTCCAGATTCGTCCGAGAGGATGAGAACACTGACTTGTACAGCGGCTGCCCCTCCCACCCCTCGCGTGTCCTTGTCTCAGATATCATTGGTCTGTCAGACGTCCAAGGGTCAGCATTCTGTCACAAGCATTAACTATTCTGAGCGGAGAGGGCTAAGTTCCCGAAAAGAGATAAAGAGTTGATCCCCTATCCTTTATCTCATCAAAGAGCAGTTTACGTCAGCTTCAAATGAAGTGCCCGGCATGGCGCTTCCGCGTCTCCGGGATATAGAAGTGAGCCGCGTTCGCGCTCAAAAGGTTCGATGCTAAGCAGGTATTGCCCGCTCACTACGAGTCGCCGTTCGCTCCACTTCCCCTTTATCACTTTTGGACGGAATGGCAAACATTATTCCTGAGAACATACGGAATTTGACTCCCAAATCTTGCCGCACGGTAATTAAGACCATTTGCGCTGACAATGTCCAGCGTCCTTGTGCAATAGTAAGAGCTTTCAGAATGGCGAACTAGCCACATTCCCGCTCCCCTCACCCCGCAGATCGATTTACGGCTATTTTCCCCGCTCGCCCTCCGCCCGAAGATCGATCCAAGGTATTTGAATTTCGACCATTTATGTGGATGTAGCGAGTCACAACAGCGGATAAAATTTGTTGTTTTCCTGGATTCCAACAATCATCCACTTGAGGAATAGTCCAGCGTTACGCTTTGTGGCTTTTCCTCCTTTGGGATAATCGGGGTTGGGGCGCACGCAAAGGAATTAGGCGCATGGCAAGCCTGACGCCGCCCAGCTATGATCATCGTGAAAAGTGCGCGCTGAATACCAGTTGGTGCAGTTAGGAGTTACTATTAAGGCCATAAGGCACGACAATTTAGATATACAATGGCAGCGGAGGTGCCTTTGTAATGGGGTATATGATGAAAAAGCGAAGTGAAACGGTCAACAAGCTGCGAAAAAGCTTTTGTACCGACAATGGACGTGTGTACGGTTGACCTTGAGCAATTTCTTTTTTATTTTTCTTTCAGTTTTCCTTTTCTTACATCGCGATCTATGTCTAGTTTTGTTTAGTCTGGAATTCTAAAAAAACGGTTCAGAGATTGGACCTATGTGCCGCTCGCCAAATCGAAGTCTCTCACCCACAGTGGCTGTCCTATTGTCGATGGATGCACAACAGTACTCGCAGACATTTTGAACGAAGTAACAGAAATTCGCAGTGAAGCTGCCGAAAGGATCTTCCCATCGCTTTTGCTCTACGAAAGTAATGGTAGGAATTCGTGACTGTTACGATTGCCTTCTCTTGAAGCTTCAGTGACGTAAAAGGGCTTTTCTTTCAGTCTCCGACAGTACTGATCAATGCCGAGCAGTCCGTGATATGGCCGAGTTCCTGCCAGTGCTACTCGACCTTTCTCGTTTTCTAGCTAGGACCAGCTTGGTCTTTCGGAATCTGTTGTTTCAGATACGAGGATTTCATGGACTGGAGTAAGTTGGAGCTCATCTCCAGAACAAATCTGCTTTTGTAGAGTTAAGCTATGGCTTGAAGCGTAGTCCATGCTGATCGTATGGGCGGAGCTAGGCTTGCCACCGTGAATTCCTCTTTGATGTGTCTCTCCTGTCCATGATGGGACATTCCAATGAGAAAGGCACAAGTGTGGCACTCCGCTCACACGAACAGCGTAGACTGTAGTTCGAGACAGCTTAGCGTATATTTTCGTCGAGCATCTGCTCTTTTTTTCCAGACCCGACGACTTACCAGCGGCGCCAGATCGGAAGTTATTTCGAGCTTGGTTCGGTCTTGGAGAATTGTTGGCTGTTCTCCTTCAAACGGACAAAATTATCGAATGTCGTCCAGCAATCCGAAATGATTGGAACAGCTATTCTCGGTGGGTTGTTCTGCTCAAGTTATGAAAATATCGCATTGATACAAAGGCTAACAGCGTACAGTCTTGTTCGCTGCAGATGCTGACGTGTGTCAGGGGTAGGGCTGGATTTGGCGCTGTACCAGCCGTTCTCCACGATTGTGAAACTGAGCGACCACGATTGGCAGGAGAAAAACCAAGCGGACTGGCGCCGCGCAACCCCCCCTGCCTCCCTCTGACATGCCTCAGCGTGGCATGCGACACGAGCCGCAATCTTTCTCTTCTCTTAAATTTCAAGCCTTTAAAGCGAACTGACCTCCCTTTGATCAGCGTATAAGTTAGAAGCTGCGCAAGAAATAGGAGGTGATACATCGTGTTGCTAAAGTATCTCACGCTGTATAAACCGCGAACAGTGGCATCATCGTCGTGGTTCCACTTGGGGGGGGCGGGGTGCTGCTAGAGTGTTTTGGCTCGTGGAATGTGGGAGAGTCGCACCATTCACTTGCTGAAAACTCTTGTTAGTTTTTGGTTTTCTCCCCGTGCCCTCGACTCCCCCCCCCCACCTTGCCAAGTAATCGCGGCAAGAAAGTCCTAACGGTCGGCTAGTGTGCTCTACGAACCTTTGGCTGATCGGGTGGGAGGTTGTATCGAGGGAGAATTGTTTCGCATCCAGTTATGCTGCTCAGAGCCCCATGATCTGCTGTTTTCAGTGCAATGGGAACAGCTCAACATAACCCCGCCCAGTTTGGAGTGACCGTTGAAGAAATGCACCCCCTGATAACCACCATCGCGACAATTGATGGGCAAGTCATGGCCGGAAATGGACTTCGCGTAGGTTCTCGTCAGTTGTACCTGCTGACGGTTTGTCATCCAGCCCACCTCTCTAGAACTGCTACGAGCAAAGCTATGGGGAACTGGATGAGGACAAGAAGTTTGCCGCACGCATGCGAGCCGCAATCGTCGAGATTTATAATCAATGGGAAAGAGCGGCAGGTGCTGCACTTGTTACTTTTTACTTTTCAAAGCTTCCGATTTGGATTCAGATAGTGATATGCCGGACAAATACCGACTGATGGTTATCGTGTCGTTGTTCGTCTTTTTTCAACTGCACTTCGCTATCAATGACAACAAACTAGGAAGGATCATTTGGAAAGAGCCACAAAAAGGTAGCTTCACTGCATAAATGCGATACCACACGGGGTTAGTTCGCGCATTTCCAACGTTCGTCGCATGGGCGGACCGGTTTTGTGCCCACTTGTCAGCTCCCTTTTCTCAAACACTTTGATCAGGATGGGGATGCCGCAAATGGGAAAGCCAGCCGGCCTCAGACGGGCGTTCGCTACACAGAGCCCTGCGGATTGTGTCCTCAACGTTACAGGAGGAGGTTTGGTTTGGAAATGGGGGGGCGGAACAATTCTCACCTCAGTTGAAGAGCGTTTCTGCGAGAAATTACGTGATGACGTCATTAATTTCTTTAGATCGTGGCTTTTCACATGATTGGAGATATCCTCTGGATTCCCTGCGAATTTCTGATGCGAGAAGTTCCAACAATCGTGAATGCTGTCGATAAAAAGAGTGTCCAACTCGTCAAGCATGTCAGGTTCGCATCACTTGATTCAGGTGTTCCCCTTGGCTACTGCTTGACTTTTCAAACTAAAAACGCCAGGGGTCGTATTTGACCGACTTTACAGTAGCTATGTTTGAAATGACGGTGTCAATGTGACCCTGAAGCTCCTCTTCTAGTGGTACTACTATCCCCCTCTTCTTTCCTACCTTGCGTATGGTGTTGGCAGCTAAGAGCGGGGTTATACAGGGGGGGGGGCCAAAAAAAAGTCATTCCGGCCGAGTCACATATGAGCGAAGTTTTCGCAGCCCAAACAGAGGAAGTGGATATGAGTACCAGGGCGGAAGATACCAGATTCCTCGATAAGCAGGGAGCTGGCACTCGCCGCATCACTTCACGTGCTTACACCAATATGAAGGGTCACCTCAGTCGCAGCCTGACTGGAGAAGACCTTTGGAATTCATGTCACCTCCAAACAGCTGCGAAACTTCTAGAGTCACCCATGGGTAGCTACCTGGAGACTAGTACTCTCAATCTGGAAAGACCTCCAACATCGAGCAGCTTCGACAACGTCGCTATGGTCTAGGACATCATCTTCACCACTGTCGTCAGGGCACGGGTTGATGGTATGGACCTGACGTACCCGGAATGGAAAGACCGATATTTTCTTCGTGGACCCCGGAACTGAAGTTGAGCGCTGGCGGCGCTACATTGGAGCAACTCGTAGAGAAATATCCTCCTCACATGTCGTCGCCCGTACCTTCTTGGAAACTTTGTACTGCTACAGGATTGGGTGACAACACATTTAATCGAAGGGCGTTGGAAAAACTTTCGCCTACTTGGAATGGAAGAACGTTGAGTACCTGGAAAAGATGGAGTATTTAAGCGGGGGTCCTGAACTAAACCCCCTCAATTACTCGGTTCGGGCGGAGCTCAACAGGGTGGTCTACAGTGGCGGAGAAATCAACGATCTCGCTCAACTCCGGTACCCACTCACTTTCGCGCGGCCGAATCTCTCGATGGCGCTCCTCCAGAAGGCTGTGGCGGAGTATCATTATAGTATTTAATGTGCTCTTTAATATGGTAGTAAAATGTCCGATAAAAATTTCAATAACTCTATTAGACGCCTTTGAAGTCATGGTAGGCAAAATTGACTTTTTTGTCCCCCCTCCCCTGTATAGCGGAACATATGACGTGGAATAAAGCGAAGACCACTTACGACCCTCTCGTCAGCGACCGATCCCCTGATATGATCCTCCCAACGCTATACCCTGATTTGACAGAGGCATAGAAGGGGCCCTTACTAACCGTAAGAGGGATTTCTCTGATTGTTAATTTTTACCGTTTTACTCTGCGCTTTATATACTTCTCGCCTCAGTAGGTAGTGCCGGAAGCTAATAATTCTGGATTCTTTCTATCTCAAATAATTGATCGGAGGTGTTTGCCCCCCCCCCTCGATCGACAGCAAAATGGGGAAACGCCGGGAAGGGTAGGTATGGCGGGTAAACTCCATATCACGGAGATGAGGTGGGCGTGGCTGCGTATTTTATTTCAGCACGGCGTAAAATGCGTTTCTCGTGGGATCCTTCTATTTGAGAACTGTCGCAGGCATTTTTTACTGGAGTGGACAAAGATATAATTGTAACTGTCCCGGGACGAAGGTATTTTGCACAAGCGCAGTCGCCACCACCTTCAAGTGGAGTACGCAGCCACGCTATCTCTAACTTTGGAATATTCAGCGTAGGATAGGTAAGAGGGTTGTGCCAGAGAATTTTGGAAAGGCTCCTATTTCGCAAAACACCACACGTTTCCAAACGCGTGTGCCCTTGGTGTAGGCTTACCGGCTGTCTGTCCTCCTTAGGTGTAGTTGAAGGATCGTCAACAACTAGCTGATCATGCTCAAGAGGCTCTGGAGACGAGGTTCTACTTGGGTCCTTTAGAGAGGCTCTGAGAAAAAATTATGTTGTACTTGAAGCGAGATTAAAAAGAGTCAAGGTAGAATTCTCCATTCGCCACGAAAACTTGGGACAACTTTTCTTGTCGTCATGGTCATTCATCCCCTGCGCCGTTTGTCGTCACAATGACCTCCACTTTGAGTTGAAGACCTGGTTGAATCAACTTGCTGAAACCAATACTAGGATTTTTGCATGGAGGAGGCGTGCAAGGACGTTACTATTCTCATAATGGTTCGGTACTACTAGTGATGTGATCATTCTCCTTTCAGAGAGACTTTAATGGTTGAACAAAGTGATGGCATGCTCGAGGAAGCCACCTCTTATATACCATCAGCTGAAGAATGGCAAACTAAGGTGAGGTGGTGCATTAAATCCGTTAAGAGACCTTCGGATGGGTGAGCATGGCGCAAAAAGTAACAACTAAGCAGAACAACTTTGTAATGTGCTTTGATGGTTCAGATGCGAGCAGAAGTACGCCGCCAAGAGCCTCGCGATGCCGCTGCAAGTCTAGCTGTTGCAGAGCTCATGTTGAAGGTAAGAAGACTGTCGGAGACAGAATTTTCATCATGGTTGATGGGGACCTCACCTCCTCCGCTCAACGGCGGTAATTTTGGAAAGACTGAAAAAATCCAGGGAAAAGTGGTCGGGAGTTGGGAGAATTTAGTAAGATTGTAAGTAGGATAGGAGGGTCGTAGCGGATGAGGAAATTTCCGGGGGAGGGTGGACTGCCAGTGCCACACACAGATGCTGTACACTCTCTAAGAGGTAGTTTTCAGCTATCCTTATTGCCAAAGCGATCCTCCTTCTCAAAGAGCCCGTAGATACTTTCACTGAATAGAGTAGGCGCTATAATCTGTAATTGAAACGTCCTCAAAAATAAGGCTGTGTTTTTGAAGAGATTTTCTTTATCGAACAGTTGACCTTTATAGGGCGCACGTATAGCGGATGTTATGTGCAGCTTGTTGCGAATCGTACTCAATTCGTACACGGGGCCAATTCGAATGTCGAAGGCTAAAGCGTACAAAATGTTCAGTGTCATTGAAAACATCAAGGTTTGTTGTTTACGCTGCAGTTGAAGTGCAGTGCACGGTGATCGTATGGGGAGTCAAGCGACTTGCTTCTTCATTTGGCGCTGTCCTTCTTCATTGCCATTCAAGCAGGAGGGAGCGCATCAGTGAAGAACGGCTCTGGTTGCGCCTTGCACACTTCGTCACGGGTTGCTCGCTTGCTATGTCTAAGTCATGGGTTTTATACACCGTCTTATTCGCCTCGGATGACGGGCTTTTCAAGGGCTTTGGGTGCGGCGCCAGCCACTTTTCACCAGTTGGTGGTCGCCTTCTAGGTTCCACAATTGGTGAAGAACGGGTTAGCGCCCCTCCAAACCCAGCCGCCGACACGCTTCAGCGTCCGCGGCCAACACTACTCTAGAGCCAGTTAGGTTGCGCTCGTGCTGGAATATTTACAAAGGCTGCCATAACAACGCTATTTGAATAGTTTAATTTCTTATATTTAATCTCTGTTCTTTAAAAACGTACAAGTCTTACTAGTAAAAGAGAGTTTGCGAGCACTGTGCCACGCGTCAGACCGAACCATCATTCTGATTACTTGCAGGGCCCGATTTCACAAACGTTTCGACTGGAAGCCGCTAGGATGCTTTGCTGGAGTGCTGCCAGATGGCATGTCTCCAATGGAGATGTCACTCGCGTTGGCGCTCATCGACCGTGCTCGCCTGTCAGCTCGGGAATCTGGAGATGTGCATCGAGCGGCCCTGCTTTTCCACAATTGCATTCCAGTGTCTTCTGGGGAATACGCGTTGGTGACAACTATGATATGTCGCTCTCGAACCTTAACGGCCTAGATCCGGCACTGGCTTGTATGGCGGCAGACGGTCCACCCATCGTACTGCTTCTTATAAAGCCAATCTCATTTCACCGAGATCTCCAGGTAAGGCGAAGAGGTCGACTGCCTCCATCCATACGATTATGGCACGGCAAATCTGTAGGCTCTGATGGAAATCGAACCACCAATATAACCTTACCTATGCGCTAGGCTCAAGGCAGCTGTTGGTGTAAGGATGGTGGCCTTACTGCTGTACTGCTAATTTTATTTGTGATCATGCTGATCTTGTCCCTTCCAGGAATCCCGATGTCGCCTAACTGTGTGTGTGGCGTCGCACTGGAAATCGCCCAGTATAAGGTGGGTATTTTCTCCTATTGATAGTTTCTCGAGTAAAAGATCCATTTTCAGGATTTAATGCGGAAGGTAGATTCAGCACAATTGGATGCGTTGCTTTCCCGTTTGGATACGTTTTGCAAGATTGATTCAATTATTGAAAGGTGAGGCTCAGAACTGCTTGAAGTTAGTCCACCATGCTGGGATTATAGGGGGTGGCGCGGTGTGACCTAGCAGCGTCCTTCTTCATTGGTGCGCCCTCTTTTGCACACCTTGGGGGAAAGTGCACTATTAGGGAGACTGCTATGATATTACGGAATCCTCTCACACGACAGAGCGAAATGCTGCGTCAGCGACAATCAGGCTCGCCAAGTTTTCAAAATCGATGACTTCCTGCACAGAACATAAATTTGGTACGGATCGATTGCCCAACCGATCGTTGTTGAAATACCCATTGGTCTTTTATGGGCTGACTGAGGACGCTTTCCGATTGTTGGCTCCCCCCCCGCTTTCGCAAAGCAAGGGGTCGCTTTTGTACAGTTTTTCACAGCTTGTCCTCATTATTGTATCTGCAAAAGAGGTTATGCTCCACTGTTTTGCAGTTAAGTTATTTACCTTGAATTTTGGAATGTGCTTTGATATGACATAAAAGCAGTTGGCGGGGGGGGGTGGTGAGCAGTCTGATGTACACTAAAGCGATTAGAACTCAATCGACTCTTTTTGAGCTTCATCTTATGATAGGCTGCTTTGTTGCCGCAGTTCGCGCTCTGAAGTTACCACAAGAATACTGAGTGGATTGGGCATTAAAGTCGCCCAGGCGGACGCCAACCCGACAACCCCCGAAGAATCAATACCCTAGTCGACTTTTGCCCATAACTCATCATTCGACTCCTCTTTTACCTTCGAAAATGTTGAAATGAGGGGGACCTCTATGGCGTAAAGTCGGCTAGAAATAACCGAGACAGAGGTTGAAGGTCTCCTATTGAAAGCCCTATTTGTCGAACGATAAGTCCAACTGTGATTGATTTTACTGACTGGATTCAAATGACCAGTTTGATTTGCTGGATTTATGTTGTTCAAGCCACCTCCGAATGATTTGATCATCATTTCTTCTCTAACTGCACGTAATAGAGTTTTTCAGGGTAGCAGACTGTTCGTTTTTGCTTTTCCATCGAGATCTGATTGGAATTTACTGGGACACTACTCTGGATCGCACACCAACTAGGCAAAGCATTACGGTATTACCGTAATCTGACGTGCTTTATTTATTTGCTGTTTGCTTAGATTATTTAATATGGTATTTGATTGGATGGTCTTTTCCAGTATTTTGCAATGGCAGTTTCGGATTGTATACGATACGTGAAAAAGTCCATGATCAATATTCATGTCGAACGTTTTCGTGCAGAAATGTTTGAATTGATCAAAAAGGTACTCAGTATCGATTTGTACATGTAATTATCAAGAGATCAGGGGAATTTCAGGGATTTCTCTATCCGCTTTGTGCTGCGATTGAAAACGATCTAAGGAATTCTATCGCACCAACATCTGGTCATTGATGAAAGGTAAGGTAGAATTAATTTCCAAGCTTTGTCCTGGGGATTAAGGGTTCCGGAACAGAGTCTGCGTGGGTGGGGAAAACCGATGCTGTGTAGTCCGCTTATACGTGAGATCGTGGGTAAAACAGGCGCAGGAATGCTAGGAATTCTCCATAGAGCACAAACCCTCATAACTTTCCACGTTGGTTATGTGGACGGTGCCAGGCCCACGACTGCGCCTTCTTCAGTGGTGGGCCCTGCTTTCGAAGGCGGTGAAAAGGGGCAGGGCTCGCCAATAAAGAAAGCACCGCGGTAGCTACAGCTCCGCCTATATGGCGAGCATGAGGTGCGGACCTTATCTCGTTTCTTCGAGATTAATTAGAGAGAAAAGTCACACTAACCCAGTTTTTCAATAACTTCCCCCCCCCTCCCGGGCAGCATGGCGATGACTTTGGGGGCTACCACGAATTTCCCTCTATCTTTCGAAATATTCTTACCATTAGTATGGTAACCTTAATATGGTATGGAAATTGACATGTGACTTAATAGACTCCCCACCATGGGATTGTTACCCTGAAATGTTTGCATCAGAAAGTAGCATGGCAGTTCCGGTGATCTGGTTT
>MU932172.1:0-13010 GCA_036418165.1 Cooperia oncophora | reverse complement strand
ACGCTTATTGAAATATCTCTCTTCAGCACTGCCTTTCCCAAACTTTGGAAATATGTGGGAGTACCGCACTGGTTTGAGGTATCGCTTCTCTTCCTAAGGATTTATCATGCTCGTTCGGGAGGATCGCGGCACAATGCGGGAGTGGCCAAAGCAATCTCGAGGTGCTGCCTGAGTCGATGAAGACCGTGCTAAGGCATGGCGAAGGTAGAAGATATCCACCCTCTACCTATTACCTTCTCTCGCACGCGCTAACTCGTCCAAATGAAATCAGTGATTATACTTAGTGCGCTGCTGAAAGCAATTGGTCGATAGTGGGTTGAAAGTTGTCCGAGTCTACGCTGTGGCACGACCATGTCACGCCATGTCTTATTTCTTCTGTTTTGTCTCATTTAGCCGCGTGTCGAATCCCTGGAGTCAGGGCATGCCGTGCGCTGAGGAATACCCCCAGCTAGGCCGTATTTGGTCGCTGGAGAGGAGCCGTACTTGATCGCTGAAGGGAGGAGCCCGTCTTTGGCCTGAGAAGCTTCCCTCCCAAAAAATTGAGCGACAGGTCTTGCTATGCTTGGGATGGGTCTATGCATCACCTATCTATTTGATGAAAGGGTGCAGGCAAGCAGGCATGACGTGACATAACTGTGCTATGCCCACAATTACGTTTGATCCGGGAACTCGCCGCCTTCCGGATTTTTCCCCCTTTTTTCCAAATTTTCCGATGGCACAGACACAGTTTCCCTCTACTTTCCCATTACTCTACGGATTTATAGACCTCATGCTTCTGATTGATGGATAGCACAGGAGTGCACATTATCCTTAGTCTATACCTACTATAACTCAAACTTGAAAAGGTTGTGAGTCTGAAAATAACTGATCCAAAAATAGTAGGCTTTTCGACAGGTAATAGGGGTGCTCATCACTATGTGGTTGCCCAGGGAATTTCGCCATCTATGTTAAAAAGCGCTCCCTCCTCCTCCCCCAAGAATTCCGATAAAAAGTGAAGGCTGTATGGGATCTCAGAATTTCGTCCAGATGACGATCTTGGGGCCATATCTTTAGTAAAAAAGGAAACTGCTGGCAAATGGTCCACATACGCTGTTGGCATAACTTTGCTGGCCGTCTTTACCTGTACCCATCATCCCTCTGATCCGGTATCGTCGAGCAGGCGCAAAACATCTGTTCGTCTTTGTTTGAGGCACAGTGGTCAACAGTGGAAGGGAGGGGGGGGGGGATTTTAGGGGACACCTACATTTATTTCGTTTTTTTCACGGAGCTATTTCTGTAGATGAAGTTCGAGTTGCTAGTGTCGGTGCTGTAGCGCCTCATTCGCCTGCGCGCGAAAGTAACACAAAGTTATGCACAGTGACCCCTGCTTGACAAGACGTGGGCCCTGGTCGTGCCTACAGCAATAGAATTATGAGCGAAAGTAATTGTTGAAGAAGAAAATGTCTGTAAAAATTATTGGGTAATTGAACTCGCAGGAAGAAATTGGATTCCCATGCATATTTCGTTGCCGTCATCACTATCTTCTGCTGCAGCAAGGTGGCATTCCTGGAAGCGACCGTGAGGAAATTTTTTCCGCAGCACTGACCAGGTACTCGGCACGATTCTTACTCGTCATTTTCGCAGTCGAGTATGTAAAAGGGCGCCAGTACTGCGTCGGAGGGCATTTTGCCATCCGCTTGTTCCTTCCGTTAGGCCGACCTGAGCAAAATTACACTCATATTTGGTGAGGACACTGCTGGCTCGCGCTATTGCGATAGCTCCCCAGGACTAGATTACTACACGCTCTCCACAAGGAACTGGGTGGGAAAGGGGAAACCAATCAACACCCCTCCAAGCCTCCAAGCCAAACTTCACATTATTACGTTGTGATTCGTAGTTTCGAAATGCTACTGGTTTGACGTCTTCGCCTTTTAGACAGTTGTTAATCTTACAAGTGCCGATAGGGGGTGCATTTACGGCTTTGTTATGTCTGTTGGCTTACGTCATAGAAAAGAATGGCGTAAGAGCAAACTCTGGGGCCCCTTGTCGCGCGACGGTGAACCAACAAGACCTAGAAGACGTGACGTTGACCTGCGCTTTGTCCCATTCCTCCCCCCAACTACTTTTGCGTTTTTTTAGTCAACAGCTCCTACAGCTCGCCTGCGCTGACCGTTGCATCCCAAAGGTGGCCTTTTTTTTTATTTGTTTTTTTTTTTTTTTTTTTTTGAATCTTTTCTTTATTTTTTTCTTCTTTCTCGTTTTCAAAACTCTTTTTCCTGCAAAGCCCACTCGCAGGACCATCTATTGGCAAATGAGCTGTTTCTATACTTTACTTTCTAGGTGACTTTGAGGGTTGCTGAAGTAGCTGATTGCGTATTTAGCCCATGACGGGAAAATCCCGTGTTAACCACCTCACAGAAGTCTCAGTTGCTCCAGAAATCACCTGGTCTCGCAAGCCGTAGAAGAGCTATCCGAGGCCTTTTACCACGCTATCCTGAGAAAGGATCCTATTTTCATATACAAGGAAGGCGTTGATAGGGAAAGCTTTGTCCCAGCTAGGGGAGGAACTCAGACTTTACGCTCACTTTCAATTGACTACTGCGATAATCACTGCGCACCTCAGAAATGACCATCTAATTTCTCCTCTCAATGGCTTCTACTATAGCTTATCAGCGCATTCAAACGATGACTCAATTTGAATACTTTTTATCTTCCTTAGGCAGCACTAGCAAGCTCCCCCACTCAATTTCCTTGAGCGCTTGTTCCGACTTCAAGACGATATCCCGCTGAAACTCTCTCTTTGGCTATCAGATTATCGCGGCGAAAATTCCTGCGTTCCGCCGATTAGCCATGAAAAGCAGTCCATGAGAAGTGGAATGAGAGCATTCAAGTTCCTGCCTTTTAGGGTAGCCTAGTTCTCCGTTCACTGAATCTTGCTATTTGGTTCTTGATCTAGTTACAGCTTTTTAACTACGTGACTAGTATCCCACTCTTTTGTAATACTCTCAATGAGTACAGTAGGATTTTTTTTCTAGCTCTTCTTTGCCCTAGGAGATGCTTTCCTTTCTCTATGTTGTTCTCACATTTCAGAGGTGGGGTGATGGCCTTAGGGGCCGCTCCGCTCAGCGGCCAATCCGGCCGGGTCCGCTTCGACCAAACCAATCATTCCATCCTTTCTAGATTGGCCAGTAAGGCTTAACCGACGATGATGACCTGAGTGTAATTGTTCTGTGCCAGGGCACCTCGGGCGTTATCCCAAAAGGGGGGGGGGGGCTTCGAGGAAATGTTTCCGGTTGTTGACTATTATCGTTTTCCCTGCTTCACTGTTACAAGTACGCTATATATTAGGTTGTCCGGAAAGTTCTGCACGTTTTGTGTTACTATTTTTTGAACATTCATTGCTGATTAAAAACTCACTCTCCCTTGCGTCTCAGTAGTACATCCTGAAGAGAATTCTTTGCGCTATCTGATGGTATAACTGCCGTTTCACCATTGCTTGATGAACCCCTTTTTTAAGATTTTTTCAAGCATGTGAAAAGAGCACTTCGGACGATTTTTTTCTTCGACTATAAATTGGGGCAATCCGCAATCGAAACAGCTCAACAAATTAACCAGGTGTGGGGACCCAGTAGTGCTAGAGAAAGCACTGTGCGGCAATGGTTCAACAAATTTCGTTCTGGAGATTTCAGCCTTGAAGATGAACCTCATAGCGGTCGACCTAAAGCAATACCTGACGAGGATTTGAAGGCGTTTGTGGAGGCTGACCCATCCCAAACAGTTCGAGAGATTGCAGAAAAGCTAGGCGTTGGCAAATCCACTGTTGCAGATGGTCTGAAACGCATTGGGAAGGTGAAAAAACTCGATAAGTGGGTGCCCACAATTTGAGTGACCGGCAGAAATTGGCACGTCTCGCGGTTTCCTCTTCACTGCTTTTGCGCAACAGAAACGACCCGTTTTTGAACCGAATTGTCACCTGTGATGAAAAATGGATCATGTATGATAACAGGAGACGTTCCGGGCAGTAGTAGTTATTTCGACGAACCACCGAGGTAATTTTCAAAGCCGAACCCTCACGAAAAAAATTTGGCTTTCACACGGTTGGGGTCATCGGCTGTGTGCATCCGACTTATAACTTTTATCACCAGGCCAAACCATCACAGCAGAACCCTACTGTGAAGAAATCGACGAATTGTACCGAAAATTTTGTCAGATGCAGCCAACACTTATCAAAAGAAAGGGTCCGATTCCTTTGCATGACAACGCCCGCCCACACGTTTCACAAATCACTATCCATAAATTGAACGAATTGGGGGTTGAAGTTCTACCTCAACCGCCATATTCTTCAGACCTTTCGCCAATCGACTATCACCTTTTCAAACATTTTCAGAACTCCTCTTGCTGGAAAATACTCCATCAATCAGGACCAGGCAAAAAAAGCCTTCGTATCTTGTAAATTCTCGACCACCCAGTTTTTTTGAGGATTTGTCGCACTGCGTTCGGCATTGGCAAAGTAGAATACAGTGTGCGATTCAAAAATGCGTTGCTTAGGGTTGATTTGAATCGTCGGTGTTAAGAAAGTTATGATCGTTTAAAGTGAAACACTCGAAACGGGCAGAACTTTCCGGACAACCTAATACCTTCTGCTCGCCGGGAAAGATGGTGTGTGGGATGGAGAGGATGTTGAAGGTGGGGTGGGGGTCGTGCTAGAGCAGGAGATTTCGAGGAGGGCCGTATTTTGCAAATTCTCCTCGACGACAAGACGTGCCCTTCAGACTGCGTGAGGAGTAAGTAGCCCTGGCCCAGCGAGACACAGAGTCTGTCTTCGTACAGCAGCGATTATTTGGCCTGTTGCCGACTTTTGTACTCGTTATGCCAATTTGTTCTCTGGTCATCACCGTTACTGCGCCTCCCAGATTTCTACGCCTACGGCTGCCCTCATATTGCAGCACTGAGAGCCGTGTTAGGGAATGCGATCTTGTCTTCTTGCTTTTTCTCACTCTTTGTGTCACTCTCATCTGCACCCGCAGATTACAGTTTAATTACTATCACTGTCTGTAGAATGTTCTTCCTCTAATACCACAAGGCTGGATAATAAAACCCACTGACTACGTCTTTTTGTGGGCAGCCTAAACATGAGCTGCAAAGCTATGTTTGCACCTTCGCCTCTCCAGAGCGGTAACGATGATGCATCCCTCAGAACTGGGAGGAGCTGAATTGCTAAATCGCCACGCTATGTATTGCAGGGGCGCCAGTTTCTGCCGCAATTTGCGGATGAACTTTTGCCTCCCGAAAACTCATCAAGGCAATAAAAGCTTAATAGCTATTAATTAAGGGGCATTGAACTCTCCAGGGCCTTTCGTCGATAGTACGCTTTACCTTTTCTGTCCTGTCGCATCCGATGAGGTACTCATCACTTCCACTTGCCTGTCACATTTGATTCGACGTGCATGACTTTGAAAGGCCATTTTCTAACAGAAAGATTGGCCGAGCGTGTTTCACTAGTATTGTTCTTCAAAGGCGAGTGACATTCTACAAGACCGCCATTTACTCTATTCTTCCCTCTCAATATCTATCTTCCAGTAGAGGTAGAGGTACTGGCCAATTGAACCCATGTAGGGCCATGTATTGCTCAAAAATAGAATTGCGTGTCAGCTGCCTCTTTAACGATGTGGAAATCAAAGGAAAACTTCTAAAAAATTACCTATTTTCTCAGGCTAGAGTGAATTAGCCACGCCAAAAGAAAAGCATAGTAAACAAGACCCTTGGGGCAAATTCCAGGTTGTTGACAAAATAGCTCCTATCACTTGTTCTGCTTATCACCTGTGTTTTCGCCGCTTGTCATTTTTCCGTTCGTAGACATCGTAAATATCAAATCGTAAGCATTTTTAAGAAGGGAGGGGTACTTAATGTGAATTGGCGCGGTATTCGGCGGCAGACAGTGGAATTCTCCTGGTTCTTTTTTGACTGACTTGTTCTGACCATGAGAATTACTGTTGTCACCGCCGTTCTCGATCCGAGACTTGCCGTAAAATTCTTGAAAACGCTTTGCCTTAGTCAAGAATTGAACCTGGATTCCACGGTATCCAGGGAAAGGGGAGTGTGCTCCATTTCTTGAGCCGACCTAGAAATAGCTTGCCATGTCGCTAAACGGTCCAGGCTAAAATCCTGACTGTAACACGGCTTTTTGCCCGTAACTCTGCATTCTTGTAACTATCGCTTTTTTCTTATTTCTCAGTTATTGTGAGTATCCTGGGGCCGGTGAATTCGACAGCCCCCTCTGCCCGCTTCTCCTAACTCGCAGTTCTTCAAACCATGCAACTACAGAACTCAATTTGGAGATTGACTTTCTCTAAAATCGGCTATTATGAAGGCTTAGACGTCCTGAATTATTTACCATCGATTGGGGCACATGCTGTGGTTCCATTGAAAGTTCCCACTGTCGCATTTTAAGTGCATCTGTCCCTCAGGCAATTTGTGCCTTCTGTAGTTTTTTCTATCAAAATTCACTTTCATAGCTAACCCAATCCATTCCGGGAAACTCATAACTAAATAATTTAACCTGTCCTTTCGGACTCAATACTTCTTGAAGTTATCGTCTAACATAATTATGTGCCCTAATACCCTCCCAAGTAACTCTTAGCGGGAATCGTGAAAAAAAATCAATGATGACTTTGGCGCTCGCGGCTAAAAAAACACTAATGAAAAGGGTAAATACTATGAGCATGTGCTCGTGGGCAGAGGAGGCGTCGGTTGGCTGACTGGCCCAGTCTGGGAATCAAACTCCGTCAGGCTTCGCCCACCGGGGCCCTCCACCCCTGCGAAGCGAATTCTTTAGCACCAGACTCCTTTGACCAGGAATGGACCCCAAGTCGAAGTAGCCGTTTGTGGTGGGACCCACCCTAAGGACGTACTTTCTGATGCTGGTCTCAAATCTGCCTCCAACAATCTGCAGAACGATTGCCTGTAATGGAGTGAAATGATAAAAACGCTGACTTGTACATCGACACTCCCTCCCCCACCACCTCCCTCCCCCACCCCAATCGACATCCCACAGAAAGAGCGTTAGGTCTGTGCCCAAGAGTTCTTTCTTGTACCAAGAGCTCTTTCCTTTTTCCTATGGATTTCGGCCCAATTTACCCATCTAACGACTACTTCCTTATCAAATAGTGCCCCGAATGATCTCACGGGAATCCCGTGCTAGACATACGCACCTCTGACACCCCCTGCCTCATACACGATCCCATTTTTAGCCGGCTTTTTGTGCTTTGCTTGGTCGTTTTGGCGCGGAGCCAGTGAGTTTTAGGCCGCAAAATCTTTGACCGCGCCAAACAACATACGTATCAGGGCATCGCTGTTGTGGCAGGAAAACAAGTAACATCCAAAAGACCTGCCGAAGGAATTTCTTCTTTCTCGCACGGCATTGGACAGCCATTTCTGGACGAGTTTCCCGCTGGCCATTCAGCTCAACAGCACTATAATAGCTACAGTTGCCATGAAATGCGTTCATATATTCGTGTAGCAATGATCTTTTATCAAGTGTCACTTTAATAAATGAACGCCATAAGAGCAGCGGCCGTAGCCATCGGACTGCTCGGTATTTGTGGGCGGGCGGCTTGCTATGGCCATCTGGGTCCGGCTTGTTCGCCTAGCTTTGGTGGGACTCTGTATGTGCTCCTTGGTATGTCGCCCTGATTGGACAAAGGCTCGCACGCAGCGCTTTCTAACGGTCCACCTGCCGCTTGCTGAAGTGCAGAAAAGGAGTGTCCTTCGGCGCCAGCGCTTATCCATCATGTACGCCTTGTCGATTTATCGTGCCTTTAAGTGTAATGGGATATTTTCGAGTCGAAACTTTGCCCATAACCAGGCCATAAACTGCATCGTTACATTATCCTATTAGTGCAAAAAAAAAAAACAAAAAACAAAAAAAAAAGCGGGGACTACTGCAAAATCTCCTCACGGACGAGTGCCTCCACTCCTAATTGATTCCGCTCCCTTTTTCTGCGCTAGGGCGCACACCGCCACTATCCGGTCAGCCTTATAGAATTGTTGCTTTCGTATGCTTCATGGCATTATGGACTGTTCGCCTGCTAATGAGTTTTTCGTAGTCGTGGTTCCCGTGGACTTCCAAATCACTGTCATTTCTTTTATTGAATTGGTGAAATACCCACCCAGATGGAGCTGCAACTCCTACAGTGGCCTGTAGCCTCCACGCATTGCCTGCTTTCTGCTTATCTCTCACGCACTAGTCACTACCGCATTCCAAGTAAAATTTCGGAAGGCGTGGCGTCATATAGCAAGCAAGGGCATATTCAGAATCGCAACCAATCAAACGCTCCAAACGGTAATGCGTCAGCTAATCTGCTAGTGGGCTGAATGAGTCAATTCACTACCAATAATTCGATTTTCCTTTGTTAGGGCTCTATAAATGAAACTTCAGTGACAAATTTTAAAGTGCCTTTTGAATGAACTTCGAAGGATACTTTTGACAGTTTTGCCGACCAAGCTACACTCTAATGAAGCTGCACTAGATGTCGCCCATAGCTTCAGGGCCATCCGGCCAGCTAGCTCCCTCCGGTAATCCCCATGCGATTTGAATTTTCAAAATTTTTTCATCGATTGAGTTACCATTTTTTTGCGTCCCCAGAGCATGAATAAATCTCCCAAAAACGACAGCTTTTCTTTTAACGTCGCACTTTTGTTTGTTTACTTTTTTACTCATTTTCTTCTCTCGTTTCTTTGAGTTCATCGTTTCTCTTCATTACTTTCACCTTCCCCTATTCCACTTTGGTACTTGAACAGCCATAAATAGCCTGCTAACCCCCTGAAGCCCAAGATCTTCTCTTTTGACTCATGCTCGGGTACGGGCTGTAGTTTAATCAGACAGTCTAAGAAGTTCCCTTTGAAGCCATTAAGGAGAGATACCCACAAGAGCTTTGCTTGGGAGCCCAGACGAGCTGTTGTTGTTGCCCTGTGCATCGGCTAGTCTCACGACGATACGATTTCCATTTAGATATCTTCGTGCCGGCATTGGCACCCTAGCAAACATCCCAAATGTCACTCAACCTCACACCGTTTCTGTTTACCTAAGCGTAATTGGCTTTGGGTGAAAATCAGTGGTTAGAGGTATTTCTTGATCGGAAGATCGGATCCTATCCTTGCTTGTCGAGCCAGAAACTGCTCTAGCCTTGTTATATGGTCATTCGTACTTCACCAATGAGCCGCAGTTTAGCTTTCTCTCATACCCTAGCTTCCCAGGGCGGCTAAAAAGATCCCACGGCACATGTTGTCAAGATGAAGTAGGGCAAATACGCATTAAGGTTTTGCGCCCTCTGAGTAATTGAAAGAGTTCAAAAACAAGGCGTTCCTTTTAAATTGCATGCTTCGCTTGAAGAGGGAATTGCGGGAACCTAAAAGGAGTTGGAATTTCCTGGTATTAGCGAATGCTTTTCAGTGCGCATTCCGCGATTATCCAAGAGATTCAATCCTTTCTGTTACAGTGCACGCCCACTGAGGACAGCCGACGCCCATAGCGCAAAAGCGGCATAGTGGTGCAACTTCTTTCCTCCATGTGCTTTGTCTTCCCCTTGTTGTCTAACTTCTCTTTTGCGCTCTCAGTGTCTCCACGCCGTATGATTGCAAGTTTTTTAAGATCAAATGTAGAAGAGAGGGCTCATTCTGGGGGTTTATAACGTATTCTTCTTGCTTCTTTCCACTTAAAAGTCGATTGGCAGCTCCCATTTCACTTATAAACTGCAATACCACCTCATGCCGTATGGCGGAGGTAGGATGGGGGAGGGGGGGGGGGCAAGGTTAGGTGATGCCTGCTTGTCTGTTCCTCTCACCGGACAGGGAAGTATCGAACATACTCATATCAAAAGGTACAGGGTCGTGTCGGACACACACATATTGAAACGTCGTTATTAAGTGGTAGTACTAGACGGGTCGAGACAGCTATGACATGAAGTAAGATTGGAGATTCTCTCCCTTCGTGGGGAGACGGGCAAGAGAATCGTAACTTGCCGCTCGGCCGTGCGCGGCGATAGGCGTGGCGTCTTCTTAGCTCATCTTAACCTGTCGATTGTAGCATCGGACTTCACGTAGACCCCGTCATCGTAGACATTCATGACTAAATCGTCTGAACTGCGTTGTCGCCATACATAACTGCAAGCATCGTCATCTGCGTGCGAGGAGTCGCGATACCCCACCAGCGCGGTGAGCTGATTCTCTTCTCACATACCCCTCGATGGCACCCCTCAAGTACCTTCTCATGAACGAAATGCGCCTTCCAGAAGAACCGCCTCCCTTCCTCCACTGGTATTTAGGAACTCGAAGAAAAAAAAGGGAAAGGACTCGAAAATTTTTCTGTTCAAATTTGAAAATTTTGGAATAAGTAAGTCTGCTTAAGAGGAGTCGCATCGGAGGTGGACATTTTGAGGCGGGGCGTTTGGAGTTTTCGCGGAAAAATTTTTCCAGCGGCAGGACATACCCTAATCATACCAGTCTATTCTGAATTCGTAGGTATCTAGAGAGGAACACGCTGAAGTGCAATACCCTGTGGATGCTGAATCCATGGCGCAGTTCGAGAGTCTTTGTAAATGTTAACATTTGTCATCGACCCCTCCGCTCTCCCCAGGCATACAAGCAGACCTGATAATACTTTGTTAACATCATGAGCGTGTGGCAGGTGATAAATCCCTCTCGTTTGGTGAGAGCTGCGGGATATTGCCGATGGGGTGAGTCACGCTTGAAGCTCCGACAGCGGTGAGTCATGGTCGGAATGCTTCCCTAGGGAGTGATCTTCCCAAGGAGATCTATTTTCACAGCAGCGCGTGGCATACTGGATAAATTCACGGGCAATCACGTGGCTGTACACATTTTGGTGGCTACGTGGTCCAACTTTTGACAACGACGTCGCCCTGGTGGGCAAGTGCTGTGTACCACATTCGACGTGCTTCACAATTTCCTGAGCTATAATATCCGGCCATTATGCTCAATTGTGGTCGTTTTCGCCGCCGCCAGTGTAACAGGGTCGTTTTATGCCTTTCGATTATAGGGTTGCCCTACGAATTTCTTCGCACTCTTGAAAATGGACTACTGAATCTCATGATTTATTCGCACCACAAGATTCTTCACAGTTTCCAAAATGACCTATTTCTTCTCATATTCCCAGCTTACATAGTTGGTGGCAAAAAATCGAGGTTATAGGAGTTTCTCAGGGAAGAAATACCGCCTTCTTAGTAGAGCTATTGGAATGCCAATCCATCTACTTCTATTCAGAATCGCAGCACGATTTGGTCTATGCAGTTGATTGCGGATCCAGCTGGTGTGCACTTGTGATAAGTATCTCTGAACTTTCAGTAGTGCACGTCTAGCCGTTGGGAGAAGTTTTTGCGAGTAACGGTTTCACCCTCAAAATTCTCTCCTCTGGTACAACCCCCTTCCCCTTCTACCAGTCCTAGCTAGCATTCTCCGGGAATATTCCGACTTCCAACATCCTTTCATTTCCAGAGTCTTTTCCAGAGGTGCCGCCACTTTTTCCCGAGAAACTGCTGTCAAGCGGGAGGTGGTCCTAGTAAGCAGGACCCACTCCACGGGTCAAAAACGACCCCATAACTTGAGGTCCACAATATGCGACTGATAGGCTCATAATAGACGGACGGCTTAGTTGGACTTGGGACTACCGGGTCTTTAACACAAGCCTCGTTGACAGAAGGGCCAAAACATTTCGCTTGATTCACCTACTTTTGCCGATTTAAACTTGCGACACGACAGGTGACAAACTTCTGGCTGCCCCTGTGACAGGTGGCGAAAATAGGATTCATTTCTAATCGCATTACTTAATCGAATTGCTCAATCGCGAGAGAATCCTACAATAACTGGACCTGCAGACCAGAAGGGAGTCGTACCGGGAGCATAGTGTTTTTCTCAGTTTCCATGGCACCGGATCCAACTTGCGGAAGCTGCCGGCCCGTTGAGACCTCGGGTCGCGTGGTGTCATTCCAGCCGGTTTCTACCCGCGCCCCAAAAACAACAACGGTGCAGTGCGTGGAGGATAGTTGAAAAAGAGCCAGAAAAACGCGCACGCGGTGCCCTACGCCTGCATGACAGCTGGTGTTCAGTGGACAGATCCTGGGGAATTCCAATAGGGAACTCATGAGGAGGTCGAGGTCCTTGCGGCAGCCCACCACAGCTCATCAGCGTACAACCCTGGTAGGAAGCAAAAATCTTGCAATAATACAAGAACTGCTGAAAATGATACCCTCTGAAAAAATGGGGGTCCCTTTGACTCCAGTCTCCCGCGTAAAAAACTGGTTGGTTTTATGTCCGAATTACAGGTCCTTGAAGGACATTTGTTGGTTGGTGTGCAGCAGTTGCTTGGAAAATGTTCTGAAGAAAACTTATGGGACTCGTACTTGTGTTTTTCTGGCCCGTCTTTCATACCCATTCTTGCCCGCAGGGAGGAGGAAGGATGTGTTCATGGGAAAGTTCTCATTTAAGGAAAGAACTGAAGACAGCTCAAAGTGCACGGGCTGGTCATAGAGTCTATATTTGGCGCTAATAACCTTGGAAGGGCATTCAAAAGGACTTATGCAAAACTGTAATTGACGTTATCCAACTGAAATTCAACTTCTATTCCGTATTTGTAATAGAATCAACGTTGCGGAGTTGGTGACGAGCCCCGCCCCTTCAGGCTTATGCAAAAGTCTGCACTTCCATTGCCGGAATCTCTTCCCTGCAATCCTTGAACACATCTAGCTATTAAGGCCCAGATCTGATTCGCTTTGCATGGGCGAGACCCAAGCCGAGGGTTTTCCATAGACATCGGCTACCACAAAAAACTGTGCGGAGATACAGTCCTCATCATTGCGGACCGGTGGGGCGTGGCAGTGCGGCTGCGTTTGGTGCGGTTCGGCAAAATCGTTCTGCACCAGTTTTTGAAGCGGGCAAGTGCATTACTGTATTATATCCTTCGTATTACTCGTTTTCTACCACTTTTTGTCGCATACGCGTTGCAACAAAAAAGGCTGAGA
>MU932168.1:0-11675 GCA_036418165.1 Cooperia oncophora | reverse complement strand
AGATCGTCTAGCCACTATCCTAAAACGTGTCAACTCGAGAAACGGCTGCCTAGATAGAAGGGTCACATCTATGGAAAGCAAAATGCCCCGTCGACAAACTGCGCCGTATCGGTGTTCTCATTCTCCGGAGGTGAAACCTAGTACTACTTCACCATTTCAGTACAAAGCCTGGTTGGCCTGGACAGGAAACCGATGCGGAGTTTGACCCCTGGATCGCACGTGTGGTAAGCGTGCCACTTGCCACTACTCCACCTGCGCTTGAGAAAAACTTTTGTAAAATTTGATTTGTACGTTCTCTTTCGTCAAGGTTAATTCTCTTCATTTTCTCACTGTAAAGCGCCCCTGCTGCCATATTCTCCGGAATACCGAATTATGGCGCCTTGAGCTCCTGAAGTCCAGCATTGCCGTTCGCCCAGTTGAGGCTATAGCTCATCAAATCAGGCTTATAGTGGGATATAAGTTAAGAAGAAATTAAATCAAACCATAGAGAATGCCCCGAATAAGAGGCTCGTTGGCTCCAAGCATCATATGAGCATGCAGCGCAGAGGGACTGGAGGTATAAAAGAAACCAAGGCAGGCTAGAGAATATATTACAAAGGACCGAGACTCTATCGCTATATAGCGATGATGAAACGAAATGAAGGTGGGTCCAGCTCACTGAGGCGGAGCTACGTTTCGTCGCTGTGACGTGGCACTCTCATCAAGTGCTTTCGAATCGTGGAAATGGGGCGTGCTTTGCGGGCCGTGCAACCCTATGTTACAAAGAGTTTCTGCATATCGCTAAATAGCTGACGCTTTCTTTGAGTACCATAAGGATTATGAGAGGAATTTGTATGTTTAGTGCGTCTTGAGAGGAGCAGAAGACGCTAGGAATTCTTGCTCGTTTTCACTGATACCAGCTCCTGCAGGAGTTTAATTGTTCGATCCTGCTGCCATTGTATCTGTCATTGGACTCCCTCAATTGTCCACCTTCTTTCTGATCTGTATAGTAATCTACGAAATGGAGACAATAAACAAGCGTGCAACCAGGTTACACTAGGCGGAACGTGTTCATGGCTCAGTGTAAAATCACACAAAGTGATATTTGTCATTGTGTTCCGGTCTTATATCTTATGCATGAGGTGGACAAGCTATTCTATTCCTGAGAACACTCAATTGGCCTTGATCTTTCAATCGCAGTCATTCAAGACGATCATTTATTGCTTGTGTTAACTTTTCATAATATTGCGGATGGGGCAGTTCGACGACGATGGGGAGAGGGGGGATTTTGTTTTTTCTTGTTTCACTGGTTCCGGTTTTCATACTTTGCCTCATGAACCTGTGAACTCCCTTGAAGCTGGAGCAAGCTCATCGAGCCACAATGGTGAAACCTGTCAACTCACGAAAAGGCTCTCTAGATGGGTCGACACGTCGATGGGAAGTAGCAAAAGTGCAAAATGCCCCCCCCCCGTCGCCGAATGGCGCCCTTGCTGAGGTTCTACATAGTTTTGCGGATATCTAGAGAAGCTCTTTGCAGCGCTAGAGGATTTTCGTTGTAGATATACCATGTAATACTAAAGGATTCCTGAGCTTCATTGTATTGTAAGTCTTCTTTTGGGTTGATGGAATGAAACTCTTCTAAGTCTTTTATTTCTCGAAGAAGGGCTTAAGGCCCGAAACGTCGCCGAGAAATAAAAGACTTGGAAGAGTTTCATTCCATCAACCCAAAGAAGGCTTGTAGATATACCAGTTGCATTCCCTACCTTTGCAGTACAATCTCCCGGACTTATACATATAGCTCTCTGCTCTTCTCTGTCCCTTTTTCGCTACTATCGTATGATGCCTTTGGCATTCTTCGTTTCCTTCGCATGGCAGATTATATCGAAGGTTTTCTTGCAATGGGCACTTGACCACTTGAACTTCATGGGACACTACATGCGACTGCGCTAGGTTTATTTGCAGCGTACCCACTCCAGTGCTTAATATGCCTGCTTATTATGCCCACAAACTAATCAGACCACATCGCACGTTGGGGAATTCCCAACGGGGAGGGGGTCGTATTCAGTCCGAGAATTTTTTGTTGATAGCTGATTTTTTTTCACGATCCTCTACCCTCTCTTTCCCCCGCTCTATAGCGAAATTGTGGGGGGAAAAGTAGCAAAGCCACTGGAAATCGCGAAAGAAAAAGTGGAAAAGGGGTGGAAAGTTGGATGAATCCAGGAAAGTGGTTGAATGTGAAAGAGAGGGCATGAGAGGATGGAATTATGGGGGGAGGGGAGATCGTATTGTTCTGATTTATCCCACTGGTAGGACGTGCCCTGAATCTAATACCTCACTGTTCCCTCAGCTTTGTTGCGCCCGCGACCGCCAGCAGCCTCCGCAGTTTTTTATTACAGAACTGAGGATCATCAGACCATGCGGTAAATTAGGTTACGGTTGAAAAAAAACCTAATCAAGGAACGCTGAAAAGCACTTAATAAGATACTTCAGGGGTTTGGAGTCATTTAAAAGATACTGGACCGAGTCCCAACTCCTCTTGTCTTGGCACCTCGGCATTGTTTGATATTTCTTTGATTTTCTGTTTCTGTCACGAGGTTTTTGGGTGGCGAATAAAATTGCAGCTAAAAACCTCGTGGCAGAGACAGAGAATCAAAACACTGGGCCAGGTCCTACGTTACCCTGTGGAAATAATTCCACGTATATGTCCAGGATTCCTCACCAAAAAAGAGAATTACGGAATCTGAACTGCTAACAAGGACCCAACCAATTTGGTTAGGGGGACCAATTCTAAGCCTGATAAGTGCCTCACTTCAAAACGTTTCAGGGCTAGAGTTCACAACGAATAACAACTGGAATTTCCCGTTTTTGAAGCTTTGTCGACCTGGTCACAGTTGCTCGTCCGCACTATAATTTATATTTCGGTTCCTTCCTGTTCGAAACTGCAGTGAATTGCTAGCAAATCTGTCAACGTTTACCAACTGTACAATGCCGTTGCTAAACGTCGGAGAATCACTTGTCAGTTCTCTCAAGAATAAGGTTGAAAGTCTGAGGAAAATGAAAGGTTCACAGGCTATCAGCTTCGCCCCAAGCAGTGCTACCGGCAGCTTCAGGACCGCTCTTTGTCAAAAATGCTCAGGACACAAATGGAAGGTCATCGGCCAAACAGCATCCAGATCTCTAAATGTCTTCTGTGACAGGGCACGTCATTGGTTTAGTCGACTCTATACGACCCCCCTTTTTTTGGGAGTTGGTACGACCCCCCCCCCTCCCCCCAGCCCTCTGTCCTTCCTCATCGAATCGAGCCGTCGAGCGGGGGCATATAGTACGCATGAAACAGGAAAATCACCAAAAGTCAACCGCCACTCCCACAACGCCAAAACGTAAATACGACCCCCCCTCCCAAAAATGATCAAATACGACCCCCCCTCCCTTTACAACGTCCATGAAGCGAGAAAAATCAACTATCAAAATAAATTTTTCTCAGCCCAAATACGACCCCCTCCTGGCGACCAAATACGACCCCCATTGGGGATTCCCTAACAACGATGTGTCCTGTTCTGTGAAGGGATGGACATATTTTTGATCTGTTGGGAATTTCTAGTGATTAGTACGGTCACTTAACCCATAATGTACGGTATTTTCTGGGGTGAATGAACCCGTGTATAAGCCGCCCTTTCACCTCGAATGCCGCGAATGCTTTGAACGGGAAAATGCGCTGTTTTCAGCTATCGATAATTTTATCACTTGCCAGTCTCATCTCGTAAAATTATCAACATCACAAGACTCATGTGCAAAAGTTTATAATAGAACATTATCAATAGTTTCCTCCACCCAATCATTCGAAAAACAAAAACAGTTGATCGAAAATGTCCTGTTCGTTACTCCATGCCCTTGTTGTGCGTTGCCACCAAGGAAGGCTGCACCTTATACCCCAGAAAATAAACTAGATAGTTTCTGTCTAGGATATTACTGTAGCCGAACCAAGATGATACAACAGTTTTATTTGGCTTACGTTTCGGCCTTATCGCCTTCGTCAGAGCCTGGAAAAATCAAAGATCAGGGTGAAACTATCCCTCAAACATCATTTCAAACCTCAGGTAAGTTCACCCCAGACCAGAAGGGTCCAGAAACCTGTCATAGGTTACAACCACAACATGACTCACCTTGAATGTACGGCAGGTTTCTGGACCCCTCTGGTCTGGGGTGAACTTACCTGAGGTTTGAAATGATGTTTGAGGGATAGTTTCACCCTGATCTTTGATTTTTCCAGGCTCTGAACGTGGATGCTTATAAACTAGATAGTGCAGCTGGGAGTTCCTAGTGTCTCTTTGTTCCAATGTCCTTACTGGAGTTTTTGGCGTTACGTTATCTTTTGGAATGTTTCGTCATCACATTAGTTCTAGTCATCGCCTCCTTTTCAACTTTCCTTTCATCGCCCGCCCGGTGTTTCAGTATCTGCCAGTGCTACCTCGTAGAGGTGTAGCGCTCTTCTCTATACACTTGAGCGGAGTCGCTGATGTCCTACCAAACTGTATACTTACCTAATACGGTGACCTCCTTTCCACACCTTATGATTGCAGTAGGACCAATAGCCCTTTCAACATACGATCCAAAAGATAGGAAGCTCATGAGTCGTTCTCAAGGCCCGAAGCACTTTGAAGATTCCACCAGGACCAACTTCTGCTTAAATTTGGCATGGATGTGACTGTGACTTCCTCTGAGTTGTTTATCTGAACCGCCTAAGATTGTTACAGTTTTGTTAAAGCCAACGTTTCGGCTTCCTCTGCCTTCGTCAGAACTTAAAATAGTCAAAAACAGATGAGATTTGTGCTCTCAAACGCCCTAGGAAAAAATAAGCACCATTCCGAGATACTGGTAGACCAACTAACGGTATCGGTCGATTGAGACGACTTGACTTACCTTGACTTTGAGATTACCCCCTTGATTTGTAGGGTAAAGGGTTGTCCGATCAAGAGGATTCGTGGTGAGATCTGATAGCTAATTTACCTTCTGGTCAAGGTAGGTTCCATTTTACGCAGGTTTTGACCCTGTTCTTCTTTTTAGTCTGTCCGTGAGTGTGGTTTTAGCGGGTTTTTCACACGTGACTGAATGTCTGAGCCAGTTACACATGGGGGTTCACGATGAGAAGAAAGAGAAGGCCCGAACTTGTGGTGGAAGATGTCTTTAGCTATTTTTGCCGTTCTCTGAGTATATCTCAATTCTTGGACTCTAAAAAATGCGCATAAACCGATTCATGGAAATGTATAGAAGGACCATCATAGATCACTTGATTTTTTGGATATTAATCATTCTGCAGTAAACTCGTGACCAGTTGATCGAGAGCCTGGAATAGCACCAGTTGTTGACTTGTTATTACCTTCATGTCCGGCCACTTGATGTACCTATTTATGGCCAAATTTTGAAGAGGATGACGCGATGATCGGAAAATTCTTGTTCTCGCTTTCACTATCCTTCCATATCCGATTATCGGCTGTCTGTCGCGTACACGATGCACACCTGTTCTTCGAAGTTGATTTACTTTCACCAGTTTTAGATGGTATTATGTTTTTGAAAGGCTTCGCCTGCAATCGCAGCGCAGCGAGTGCTTGATTTCTCTCGGGCTCTTCTTTAGGCTAGAACCAGATCAAAGGATTCCATGTAAAGCTATCAAAAGCACAATGACTTGTTTTGTAGCAGAGAATAGTGGTCATAATGTGGTTGTTAAAAGGATGCTAAGAGGTAGACTAGTTATAGCGGAGTCATCAGCGATCTCCCTCGGCTGGCCGTTCACGTTTTCTCATTGAGGTGGTCCAGGTTGTACTGCGATAAGCGAAAAAGTCGCTCATAAATACCATCACATAGAGGCCGCGAAGTTGTTCCAGCTAGTACTGACCTTGTCCATTGACCAGTCTGTTGTCTCAGAATTTTATTAACGATGTTAATGACACCAGCCAGATCATTAGATCGCTCATCTCACTCTCGTTTCACAATCGTAATGTTCGCGTAGCGATTTCCAGAGCGACGTAATCGGCCTTATTGTCTGCTTATCACGGAATCCCATAGAATGTTATCATTGTTGGCACTGGCGCTGACGGTGCATCTCGTCCATGCCGTCCGAACGGAACTGCCAAACCGTTCACATCCACTGGTATTACTTGAGCGTGATTTGGAAAATCTGCAATGTTTGTTCTTTCGACGCAACTGCTCCAATCATCTGGCAGATCTATCACAAGCGAATCGATTCTTTTGGAAAGTGAGCGATGCCAAGAAGCATTTCTTTCACTATCTTTTTGTTTATTTTATTCTTTTATTTTCCATTTTTTTTCTAATTGCTTTATCACACTGGATACGAAACTGAGTCGTTCAAGATTGAGTTACTGCTTCGCAGGAAAACTACTGAAAACCATCAGCAGAAACCTAAAAAGGCATCGTAATGCTGACTGGGAGCTGTGGCATCATTCCCAACCCCATTGGTGGAAAGACGTTTCGCCATACCCCCAGCGCGCTGAAGGTAGCAATGCAGGTGCTTCTCTTTTTCAGCCCAGTAAAATTATTGTCGAAAATATTGGTCAGAAAATTTAATTATAGTTCCATCCTGAAAACAAAGTGCAATATCTTATTTGTTTAATTTTTATAAAACTCTCCGGTGGGTTCCGTACTTGAAAGATCTGCCTAAGAACTGCTCAATGGATGCAAGATTAAACAGTGTCTAGCAACAAGCAAGAAGGAGAGAGAGCAGAGGCGAAAAAGGACGTCCCAGCGATGGCTGCATGTTCCGGTAGACGGGCAAAAGAATCGTAAATTGTCACTTCGTCGCGCGCGCCAATGGGCGCGACGTTTTCCTGATTTGCACTGCCCTCCCATTGGGCATCGGCATTTTTAATGTGAACGTTATGGTAGACAGTTATCGCCTATTTTTATAGGCATACATCGTCTACTCCGTCGACCAATACACCTAAAATTGTCGTATTAAGGGGGGAGCAACGTCGCTTGCGTACCGCCCGATTGCCGCAGGCGAGTTTACGATTCTCTTGCCACACTACGCGATATTCCCGACTCTACACCTTAGACTGTACGCGTTTTGCCTCTCTTCGATGTGGACCCCGCCACTCTCGCAACTACCTCCCCTTGTTGCCCTCACACTGCACTCCTGTGCCCTGTGGCCGTTGTCGAGAAAAATTGTTCGTATGTAGAAATTAACCGGTGTTGCCTGAAATTAATAATAAAAAAATAAAGAAATCAAATCGAAAGATCCATAACTAGGAAAAGTCCCAAATAGTAGTAGAGGAATGGTTCATGAATTGTCCTCAGGAAATTTTTTATTTAGATAATGTTGCCTGAGACCGCTACAGCGCCCAAGCTGAACACCGTAAAATTGGAGGTCTACATGGAATCGCAATGTCCCGACACTTCGAGGTACGTTTCTATGGATGATCTCATTGCTGAACAGATATACCTACCGTAATATACCTAACACTCATTGTGAATTTGATGAGTGAGGTAAAGGATGCGTTAGCCGTGAAAACTGGGAGGGTATAACTGGTAGAAATGCGGACAAGTCCTTGAACATCCGAGCAGCTGCAGCGCTAGGTATAACGCTGAAATGAAAAAAGGCAGAAATTTCATCACTTGCTAATGATTTGCTAAGGCAGGTTCAAGAGATGAACAACACAGGATCATGAGATGAAATGTCCGTCCACTCTTCTTTTTTTTATCATCGTTTCCGAGCGGTTGAGATGCTTGGATGTTCTGACTATGTATAAAAGAGAGACGGGTTGAGAGTACGCAGCAATTGCCGTGACGCCCCTTCTGGCCATCCGATATGAATGATTTCACGCTCCTTACGAGCACAGTACCTATCCACGAATCTCGGAAGGATTGACTGTTTTGCTGATCTGAATGGCGAGTACAGTAATCAGACGTAATCCGTAATCACTCGGAGCGGTGTCAAGAGGCATGGAATGGGCGCATTAGCGGCATTATCTACCACTGGTTGTTTTCTTTCTTGACTGATGACTACCCGACTATTATAGGTGGAAAATGCAGCTAGAGACGAGTTCGTTCCGCCCCTCCTGACACCGTAACGAATGATTGCCACATAAGTATAGTTAGTTAGGGATCATTAGTGTAATACATAAGCCGTGCTATTTTCAAAACCACCATATCGGCCAGGCTCTGCTATGCAAGAAAGTAAAGCCCAACTGGGCAGCAAACCCCATTAAATATTGCACTCATCAATTTTTTCAGCGTATAAAAATTTCAGGTTCCTTCACAAGCAACTGATGAAGGCATGGTCGTTGTTATCTCAAACGGGTAGAGTGGAACTTGTTTTGATCCCTTTTGGAAAGGCACGTTGTACTGCGAAGGACAATGATTTCGAGTGAGTTCCACATTTTTACTGCTATGTGATTACTATGAAACGTGAATGAAACATGGCTTAGTGGTTTTTGGCATCTCAGACATGTGCGTCCATAGCGTGTAGAGCCTCCATAGGGTACGATAAAAAGGTTTCGCGTGATATATAAAGTGGTGTGTCAGTTATGCATTGAAAACACTCTGCGATTGCATAAATGGGGTTCTAGTATTAATTTCACATGCTCGTTGACTTACTGAAAAATGGAACGATGTCGCGAGTAAAGCAGCGTTCAGACTCCACGATGACGCACGTCGATACGCTGTAGCGCGCTACAATTGCAACAGCGCTTTAATGCTGAATGCGAATCAGCCAAGGACGGCGCCGGCCGCTTGTGTGTTGAGTATCGGGGAACAAGAGGATACGCGTTGCTAACCACGCAGTATGGTATCGATCGGCACAGGCGCCCAAGGCTCTGGGAGGGTATAGAGAATGGGACAAAACTAGATTTTGTGAAAGCAGTGTCTGCCCTCTTGTTATCCTATACTCTCTCAAAACACAAGCGGCTGGCGCCGATCGACTCCCGTCTGCGGCTGCGTTTACGTCTATAAGTCAGGAGCCCTGTTGCAATTATAGCGCGTCGACGCGCGTCACAGAGCGTACCACGGCAAGCCGTACCCTCCTGTTCCCATGCTCTCAACACCGATCGATTCCGGTCTGCGTCTTGCAATAGAGCGCTGTTGCAATCATAGGGCGTTACAGCGCGTTGACACGCGTTATTGAGAAGTGCGAACGCTGTCAACTGCACTCGTCGACAACAACCAGCTGCTCTCATGCGCAATTCCGGAAGGCCGTCATTCTACCACTCACCCATGACACTGGTCTTCCGCTTTCAAGCAATACTTGTTCAACACGAATTTTCGATTTTTCCAGATGTTTCTGTCAGCACCAAGCCAACGAATGTATCTTAAATCAGCTGATGAACTGCGTCATCGATCGTGTAGGATTTCCCGATAAAATCGTGCCGATTATCGATTGTATTCAAGGAAAACCCAATCTCGAGAGTGCGATGCAGTCATGTATAGCCAATAATGCACTGTTAAATCCTCAAGAGTGAGTTCTTCGGAAACATGTTTTTTTTATTTACCGTGCGCGAATGGTCCAACGCGAAATCTCGATATTATCGAGGAAACATCGGCAAACAATTCGATAAGACAGCCGCGTTTCAAAACTTCCATTGTCTCTTCTCGAGCTAATCTCTTTCTTGGACTTCCTGCCAATTCTAACACGCCTTCTTTCATGTCTCTATTTACTTAGCATAATCCCTTCTCTCTATGTTTACTGCTAAACCTGGCATGAGTCTAATATTTTTTTACATCTGTCAACTCGGCCTGAAGTTTCGAACTTTCCCTTCTTCAAGTCAGGTTCAGCATTACAACGATCGTTGGTGCTGCTGAGTAGAATTACTGGGGCGGATTTCTCTTCCACTAGAGGCTGAAGAACTTTGGATCTCGAGAAAACGAGGAGCGTCGAAAAACGTACCCAAGAAAATGACTCCATGTGCAAATCTGTTGGCAGAAGGTAAAGAAATCGACTTCTCCCTGGTTCTTTCAATCAACACTCTGATAATTATTCAGACGTCAAAGGTTTTCCTCTCTCCTCCATATCCCCTGTGCAGGTACCTGAGTCTGCTCCCGCAGTCCATTCTTCCCCAATCTGCGGATGCCATACTCCACTCTTTATGCGAATGCTACCTTTCTTGAGTGCCCTATACATTCTAACCTTTTCTTCGTGCTAAAATTTTATCTATTCATTCTCACATCGATTTTGGAAAAAAAATAGTCCATGCCCATCTTGCTATTACCCATCTGCAAATTTTGTCTGCTCAGCGCACTACTAACTTTTCTGCACCTTCCCCAATGTCTCGACCCTCTCTTACCGTTATTTTTCTCAAAGTTATGAAACCTTGATGGCAATCGTAGTTGTCTGCTATCTTATTCTTCAGTGAAATCCCACTTCTTGACCTTTTACTCCCTCATAATCATTATAACTCGACTGTCACTTATAAGTTCTTAGACTTTCACCAAGAATCGCTACTCCTCGAGAGGTAATCCTAGCGCTTGACCATTCTTAAGCCCCCTCTCCGTATGAACTTATAGCCATGTAAGATCATATCTCACCTCAGCACTATGGATACTGACATATGCACATTTATACCATTTTCACTTTAAATTCACCCTTTCTCAAACCAAATTCACCCCTTTTCAAACCAAATTCACCCTTAACCAAATTCACCCCTTTCCAAACCAAACTCACCCTCACTTTTCAAATCAAATTAACCACACTTATTAGGGCGGGAAACTCATCAACCAGACACGCCTAGACCACTGCGAGCCCCGCCCGACGGCCACGCCCACTTGTCAGCGCGGACATAGATTCTCAAATCTTGTTTCATAACTTCTGCTTTTGCTGTTTCCCACAAACACTTTGACTGGAAACGACCGGGCATTGACACATGGCCGACTCCGCCCATTCTCTAAAGGGTTTGGCAATCTAGGCTCCGCCCCTTGACCACGCCCACTTGCTTTTCGCGGAATTTTGATATTTTTTTCAAAATTTTTGCATTTTTTGGACTGCTCCATAAAACTCGGCCTACTCCGACGTCGTTCGTCACTCGGAACAAGAAAATCAGGCAAAGTTTGTTCCGAATGATCAGCAATACCCTAGCATGCCAGCCGAGACTCTATACTGCCGTTGCACCATTTTTGAAAAGTGGGCGGGGCTTCTTCAAAGTGGGCGGAGCCTCTCACAGTGGGCGGGGCTTCACGCAGCAGCCCTAAAATGCAAAAATTAAAAAATATCAAAATTCCGCGAAAAGCAAGTGGGCGTGGTCAAGGGGGCGGTGCCCAGATTGCCAAACCCTTCAGAGAATGGGCGGAGTCGGCCATGTGTCAATGCCCGGTCGTTTCCAGTCAAAGTGTTTGTGGGAAACAGCAAAAGCAGAAGTTATGAAACAAGATTTGAGAATCTATGTCCGCGCTGACAAGTGGGCGTGGCCGTCGGGGCGGGGCTCGCAGTGATGTCTGGCGTGATCTGGTTGATGAGTTGCCCGCCCTAATAAGTGTGGTTAATTTGATTGAAAAGTGAGGGTGAATTTGGTTTGAAAAGGGGTGAATTTGGTTTGAAAAAGGGTGAATTTAAAGTGAAAATGGTATAAGCTCCTTATACAGAAGATGAGAAAAGCGCGGTTGCGTACTTCATTTGAGCTCGGTAGCGATTCCCGGGTACTGCCGTTTCGAACAGCCGTAATTCTATCTTTGTCTAGCACAGGATAAAGTGACAG
>MU932167.1:0-11933 GCA_036418165.1 Cooperia oncophora | reverse complement strand
TGGTCTCTAGCTTCGTTATCTCGCCATTTCGAGTGACGAAAGTGGTATATTCTCTGCGAGTGCGGACAACGATGCCAAATGCACGGAGGCATTTCGCTGATCACTTGATCGCGGGAAGTGTCTTTAAGAAAATTTGATGGTCAAATATGGCGGAATTCGCGCTTTATCGACTCGCAGCTGCCAGAGTTAGAGTTTTGAGCTTCTGAACTTAATAGTCCAGTGAAGCGCTGGAATGCAAAAAGTGTATTGTTACGGTTACTACATTGCCTAATATCTTTGATCAAAAGTATTAATACCACAAAAACTGTGGAATTCGTCGCAGAATTTCGGGCCGTCCTAACATAAGGTTGAATGTAAAATTTTGTGACAAGCTGCATGGAATTCCGAGCTATGTATTCCTCCATTCCCTTGCCATAAAACTTAAGTGGTTGTGAACGTGACAGCTGGGACACTCTAGGTTGTTCTAGGAAAAGAAAACAGAGCCGAGACATCAGGGAAGTTTCGATTTTTCTGGAATTTCTGGATTTTTTTTGCTCAGAGTGTCGCAGGACTTTCCACCAACCTAGAAAACTGCGTCGCCATTGCACCTTGCCCCCAGTCATTCAAACACATACTTCAGCCATCAGGCATAGTCTGCAAGGCTCCCAACGAAGTACCGCCTAAAAACCAGTTATAGTTTCGCACTTAGTCAGCCGTCGAGACAGCTGTAAATGAAAAAGAGGGTTTCACTTTATGTTGAAGGATTGAGCTAGGCAAATATCCACTGCAGTTTCACGTACAGCGCTCAGTCTTCACTATCGTTTTGCTACTATTGCTCTGTCTTCTTCAATATATGTATGCCTAATGGGGATCGGGTAAAGTAGCGGTAATTATATTGCATGAGGAGTCCTTTAAATGCCCCTACCCGAAGAGTTATAGGCGCCAGAACTCCTACTGCTACTTTGACCGCGACATAGAACTCTTTCAAAAACCTTTTAGCGATTCATGGCTGATCCATCGCGAACTGCCATGGTTCCCATAGAGCATGAAAATAAGTGAAACTGAAGTTACCATGCTTGAGGAACTGCCATTTCAATGCGCCATGCACTCAATTTGCATACAAAATCGTGGAGAAATTTGAGAGGATCTCTATCTTCTACAAGGACCCACTTGGCTCAGCTTCAGAAGGCACAATGCTTTTATTTTCCCACATACACTGGCACGAATTTCTTAACTCTGAGTGGATGGAAGATGTTGTTGGGTTCGATCTGGACCAAGCGTAGAGAGAGGAAGGCGGCGTGGGGAGGCCATTTTGCGCTCTTCTCGCTACTTCCCTGTCGCAATTTGTCGAGCATCAGGTGAAAAACAGTAAAATTCGTGAAGCAAGGGATGGTATCAGCCAAAGTTCGTATAGGCCACCTGTCAATTCTTGTGAAGAGTACCTCTCAATCCACACGACGCATTGAATACGACGATGGGAAGTAGCGAAAAGGAAGCATGCCCCCCACCACGCAAACTGCACTATCGTTCCTGTAAGTGGCTACAGTTAAATCGCATTCAATGTGCATGCGGGACCCCTTTCTACGGAAACTTGTAAAGCCCACCCAGCGAGTGAGAGATGCCCTTTCCCGTGTCCCGTTGCCCTTGTCGTGTAATCTTATCCAGAGTACTACACAACAAGAACTCACGCGACTCACCCAGAGATCAGTTCCAACCTTTCCTGTTAAGACGACGCATTTCATCGTTATACTGGAAGGATTAGAATTTGAATCGGGGAGGGCGGGGGACGAGGAGGTTACGCCGAGAGATCAGGTCCCATCACCCTGACAGTCTGTATAAGTCCTTACCAGGTTTCTTCATTTAAGCTAAAAGTAAGCCTTTAGCGCTCTGCATTACAGACACCTTAACTAGCGAAAACCCAGGCGGCCAGATGAGTTGATCTCATTTGCACCCATCAATTCCGGCACCCGGTCCGATACATGCGGAAACACGCGGACCTGCTGCCTATCCCGTTGCGCCCATCCACCCCCTCCCCCCTTTGGAGCAAATTTGGACGCCTATTCACTCTCATCAGGTAGAGATGAGGTTGCCATCCACTCCCTCATCATGCTCCCTTCAGCGCATTTTACGGCGCTGTTTCGCTTAGAGAGGCATTTCGCTTGTTTGGTAGCTTCTTTTTCTTCCAGATATGTTATCTAACCAGTTCTTCATGTTGGGCGCGGAAACTTAAATTCTCGTGAAGCCTGCCCGGATAATCGAAGTTTTGAGATTCTTTAGAGATGTTACAATTTTTCATAAGGTGACCTTTACATTCATTGTATCATTCGTTGCCCCCACCGAGCCGAACTATTCCCACTTTACTGCACGAGTTTTGCAAGGGTGTCTATGGTACAACATCAAGTTTTTTTTGTCAAATTCTCCCCTATCTCACACATACTTCATCGATCCAGGGCACGCCTCGTTGTGTTAATCACAAGCGGGTTTGGTCGTGTTTGACCGTTGAGAGGGGTGGGGGCGGGGGGGTGGTCGTACTTGGTCTTGAGAGGACATTCGCGGCGTTGGGAGAAGTTTTCCGGTTTGTGAGCTTTTGCGCTTTTTTCCTTGGTTTCACTGGAGTTATACCACATCCCCTAGGTTGGCGCACTGGAAGATTCATACAAGTGTATTTTTCGATAGTTGAAAATAAGTAAGTAGTTAGTATCCTTGACGACCTCCCCCCCACCCAAATTCCGGAAAAATGGAAAAAGTGGTTAGGAAGTTGGAAAATTTAAGGACAAGTGGTAGTTAGAAATAGGAGGGGGGGGGCGTACTTGAGAAGGGGCCAAAACGAACCATCTCCGGCTTTTGCAGTGCTTTTCTACACTTTTCTTTCACTTTCCAGTTAGCTTCTTGTCTGCTGGTTTAGCAGCAACCATTCCAGCTTAGACGATCCGCCGATTGGGCGAGTGTGAACCTTGGGAACTTTACTGCCTAGTTGATTGGTTATTCGATAAGTTCGACCTCCTTGTCCCTCTACTTGTGTTACATGTCAGCTGATCGTTCATAGCTTGTCCTCTTTTCTCTACGTCTCTCTCTTTAGTCACCTGCCTAACGTATCAAATAAAAAATATTACGCTCATAAACAATTCATTTACGCCTAAGAATAGCCCCACTAGCATTTCGCAGTCGTTTCAACAGCACGTACTAGTACACCATGGAAAACAATTTTTTGTTTTGCTAAGCCTCATATGTTTTTCAGGTGAGAGGCGAGGTAATAGAAAGCAGCATCATCCTATTCATGCCGTACCAAGTTCCATGTGCCAGGTTATATCTCTCTATAAAAGCCACGTATGTTAAATAATTTTGTTTACGTTTCTTGCGTTTGATTTTTTTGTTGTCAATCCTCTTTCCCTGTCGACACTCGTCAACAGTGACCACCCAGAAATCTCAAAAAAGTCACTAAAGCTTTGGCTGTAGGATTATCCCAGGAATGACATGCGTTTTGAGCGCCAGCGCCACCCAATTTTCACCACTTTGCATGTCAACACCGGAAACTAACTTGAAAGAACAAGTTTTTTTTTGTTCATTTTTTTGAAAATTGGTACTCTGACAATTCCACAAAATGATAGTTCCACCAAACAAATCTATCATCCAACAACAAGTGCACAACAAAACGAATGAATTGTTAATTCAGTAATCTATTGGAACGCCATTTCTTCGAATAAAATGGAAAATGCGGTTGTCTATGCTCGAATAGAGATTTTAAAAGTTTTCACTCGACATGCTGCCAAGCATCAATGATTGACTTCTTAAGCTCATGGACATCGTGCATTATTCGCATAGATCTTGCGCACCATGAAGCCCCACACATTCCCAACTGGGTTTAAGTCGGGGCTACTCGCTGACCAGGACAAAAGGCGGTTTGGTGACGAGTGAATCACGCTCATCCAAAAACTAACCTTACTAAAATTGATTCGGCAACATCTTCCAGCAAAGCCAATTAGGTTTTCGCGATAGTTTTTTGTTAGAAACAGTGCCTGGCTCATATTCCTCCTGTAGGTGAACTCAGGAGTTTTTCAAGATACGCCGAACAGTCTCCCTCGAGACATTAAGCCTCAAAGTTGACTTTATTTCCCGGCACGACATTGGAGAATTGGATGCTTCTCTCAAAATACGGCGCTTATCCCGATCAGAGAGCAAAGGAGGACGCCCAGAGCTCTTCTCAACGGGTGTGTGGTGATTCTATCGTCGGGTCGTCGCGCCGGTGGGCGGAGCGAGGCGGCGTGGCGGCCGCCGCGTACGAGTTTTGTTGCGTGGCGTTCAAATTGTTAAAGGGTCGACGATCCCTTTAACAATTTGAAAGAGGCACAGCTTGCTGTGGCCGTTGCTCCAATGACAACTCGGGAGTACGGTAATGCAACTCCGGGATTGCCGCGTCGCGGCGTGCCGCGCAGCGACGCGGCGCGGCGTGTGCGGCGTCGCCTGACTTGCCGACGATAGAATCGCCCGGGTCCCCTTCTCAACTCCATATCCTGCAGGTTGCTTGACAAAATTGTTGATCACATGATGACTGCGGCCCAAATCCCGTGCGATTTGACGGTTCGACAGTCCTTGAGTCTTCTTTGCGATTATCTGTCCTTTTCAAAATCCGATAATGAATGTCCTCTTGCCATAGCCTAGAAAAGGCAAAGTCACAATGATGAGACAGTTTTACCCAACAAAAAAGACGCAGCGACAAAAACATGAGGTGGAACTATCATTTTGTGGAATTGTCAGAGTACCAATTTTCAAAAAAATGAACAAAAAAACTTGTTCTTTCAAGTTAGTTTCCGGTGTTGACATGCAAACTGGTATTGATTGTTACCTCATTTTCTATTTGAGGACTTTTTTGAAAACCTCATGTAAGTTGGAGATTTTGTAATATTTATGGGTGGAATTATCATTATGTGGAGCAGTGTATACGAGTACATACGTGCAGCCGCACCTTTTGTAGCGGTTCTTGGCAAGACCCACGGAAAACTCGTCCGAAATTGCTTTTTGAGTCATTAAGAAAAAGGCTTTCCTTCGCAAGTTTTTGACCGTTCCACTTCGTTTTTTTTTTTGCTGTTTTCTCTGTATAGCGCCTTGTTGGCATTTTAGGCCGAGTAACAAATTATGGTGTCATCTGCCTTTGAGGCCAACGCCATTTGGCGTCATTACTTATCTCACCAAAATCGGTACTGATCTTAGTTGGCATCCTGTTCACGAATATGACACTCATTCTTGGCGCTGGCTCCAACGTCGAACACCACTGATGAGATGTGGCACATTCTCATACGTGCTTTCCGTATCTGAGAGTAAGACGAGGCGTGGCTGCGAAAATAGCGTAGGGCTAGGCGAAAAAGACAGACACGCATGTGTAAGATTAGAGAGTTGGCACAGAGATATACAGACGTCGCTGGATTGATTCCTTACGTCCTTCAATATGGACGCGATAACTTATTAGGCTAGCAGACTAGCTTTTTATTACTGTGGTTTACTAAACATCTACTACTAATGGAATTCAAACTACTCCATGTTTCAGTGGATTGAAAGATCGCGATGTTCTCTCAAGAAGTGATCCACTTTGCACGGTTTCTCAGCTTACTCAACTACCGAACGGTAATTTTTTGACCCCTCATCGCCCAGTAATCCATCCTTTTCGTTGTTAGCTTTCACAGCAATTATAAATGAAGACTGAACAATCACCATATTTAGGCAAAGAAAAATGGAAGAGGCTCGGTCATACGGAAGTCGTATGGAATAGCTTAGATCCGGAATTTGCGCGAAAAATTCCATGCGATTATTTCTTCGAGGAGCGGCAAAAAATGAAATTCGAGATGTGAGTTATGTCGGGTTGAACTGCATGCAGTTAATCAACCAGGGTAAATAATAGCTCAGGGTTGATCGATCCGCCTGCAGCAAGTAATATCCTCGTGCTTTGAAGATTGCAAATGAGCTTGGGAACCCATCACTTCGGCGATTTCCGAGAAAAGCGGGTAGACTTGTGGAAATGCACTCGCTGGAGCTCCCAGCTCTCAGCCAGGGTACAGCATCGTGATGTGTGAAATGGTGGTGTAGGTACGACCCCCCTCGAGAGAGGGTGTCAGTACGACCCCCCCCACCTAAATGAGGGTCTCGGTACGACCACCCCCTACTCTTCCCCAGCACCTACCTACCAATTCTGTGGGAGGGGAGGGGGGTCATACTGACACCATCATTTCAGCGGGAGGGGAGGGGCATATATAGCCAATGTGAAGCGGGAAAATTTCTCAGATTTTCCCCAACTTCCTACCACTTTTTCCGAAATTTCCCGAAAATTTCCTACTTTTCCCCAAAAATTTTGCTGTCGAGCGGGGGTGGGGGTGTATAGTACACATGTATGTAGTACACATGAAACAGGCAAAATCACGCGAAAAGTCAACAACCGGGAAAATTTTTTCCCAACGCAGCAAATTTCTCTCGAACGCACATACGACCCTCCTCTCTCTCTCCCAACGACCAAATACGACCCCCCCTTCCCAGCGGAAAACTACGACCCCCTATGGGTTTTTCACAACGATGCTGTACCTTGCTCCCAGCGAGTGGGCTTGTATTTCGTCGCTGGAGTGAGGGGGTCGTACTATTTAACCTCTGAAAATGTTTCTAGTTGTTGACTTTCCTCGGTTTTCCCTGTTTCAAGTGAACGTCATATCCTTCTTCCCCCTCCTCCCACTCAATGGTTTTTGAAAGAAAATTGAATAAAGGCTCGACAGAAGTACTAGGGAGCATAGAGATCTTATTATTGGGAAGATGTTAGGTAGGATGAGGGATGGAAAGGGAACGGGTGGTACTTGAGGACGGAATTTAGAGGACGAAGGTCGTATTTTGCAGAAGTTATCGCCGACGGCAGGACGTGCCCAGCTGGCAGAGTAATGCTCGGCCCGGAATGCATTCCAAAAAACCATTTCTGTTATAGCGGCGCCAGTTATCGCTTCACCACGTGCGCTATTCCTACAACTCGGGCCTCAATATTCACATTCGAAATGCTTTCTGAAGAATACCGGGTGAAATAATCACAGCCACCAGTTATATCCCCGAAAAATGTAGATATTCATCGAAAAGGGCATACACCAGGGGTTGAAAGGTCAGGACGATCAGAAACTTGTCATCTGAGAAGCGAAAAGCCGGAGGGCTAGGCTTAAAGACAGGGCATGGATTTGGGCGCGCCGTCATTATGTTCCCCATCAGTTGTTGACGGAGACAAGTGACAACAATAGAAGGCTGACGTTTGCCGCCCGCCAAATCCATTGCCGATGACACGCGGCCCCGTGGCGTTCTTGCAGTGAAATACAATTGTGTACTTTAACAGATACGACGTGGACAGTTTCCACTAGCAATAATGGGAAAACACGAGTTATCTCGGGTCGTTTATTGGAATTCTATTCTGGCTGAATTGGTTAGTAGTGCGGACGTTTACAAAAGAAGCTAGAGTATCGTTTAACCGGAGAGCAATACTTTGACTATTTTCGCGAATTCTCAGTGAAAGAGATTTTCTTACAAGTACCTTATATAGTAATACTACCTAGCAAGTTAATACCGTCGCAGTCAGATGTGGCGCGTCGTGAAGATGTTGGTAATGAGCCAGCCCGCAGCGCTTTTTACGCGATGTTTGTTATGTTTTCCTGAATCGAACGCATAAACGCAGTCCACTCAGGCAGCGTTCAGACTTGCCGCCGGCCAGCGCTTCGGTCGCGCGTTGACGCGTCGATTGCGCATAGCTTTCGACCTCGGCGCATCGATTGACGTTGAAGGCTGCTCGACGAAGCGCCGCTTCCGTCGCGAAGTCTGAACGCTGCCGTATATAGCAGCGGGTAGGTCGGCCAGTCGGACGGCTCAAATACCGCCCTCCTAACGGCGCCCAGACCAGGGCACGCCATCGTAGTAATAATCACAATGGGGGTCGTATTTACCGCGAGGGGGGTCGTATTTGGTCGCAGAGAAAAGAAAAGAGTTTTTTCGACAGTTAATTGTTTCACAGACGCTATAAAGGGGAGGAGGGGGAGGTCGCATTTGCTCGTTGGTGGGAGGGGGGTCGTATTTACCTTCGAGAGGAATTGTGAAAAAACTTCCTTATTGTTGGCAGAAAAATCTTGGGGGGGGGACCAGAAATTTTTCGAGAAATGCCGGAAAAAAAACGGAAAAGGCGGTAGGAAGTCGGAAAAATCCGCGAATAGTAGCGAAGCTGGAAAAAATCTAGAGAAAAGTGGTAAGTGGAATGGGGAGGGGGGCGTATTCTGCAGGAATTTATCACAACGCGATGGCATCCCCTGACTTAGACTAACTGCGACGATATTTGAAGACATAAACAAGAAATAAAATGCACATCTTAAGAGGACTTCCTGGAAATTGCGGCTCGATCACAGTAACTGCAGAGGAAGTGGATGCGGATTGCGGAGGCGATGCTGAGTTCCATATTAGGGCTCACAAACTCGATCGAAGGCATTTTATCTGCCCTACGGATCCATTTTTGAAGATCTACAGGATCCTGGATGATCATGGGTATGTTACTGAGGTGATAAAATAGTATGAAATATGGATAAAGAATAAAACACTTGCGAAAGATCAAATCCGCCTACGCAATTTTCACCCAGCATCTATTTGTTGGTGTACCGAAACGCTCTGCTTCGGCTTATGCTAGTGGATGGAATCCGCGGCAGAGGTCAGCATCGTTGTGATCGTAACACGTGGGTGGAGGGGGGGGGCGGGGCGTGGAGGACGTAGCTCTGGCCGCTGGGAAAGGGTCCTATTTGGTTGTTGTTGTGGAGAAAGCGGCGGTCGTGCGTCGTTTGATGGAGAAAATTTGCTCGCGTTGGGACAAATTCTCCTATATAACTACTATTTCTGATAGTCTGAAACGTCGATACTTGCGGTCCTGACGACCTTCCCCTTCCCATTCCCCCCCCTCCCACATCCACCTCAACCACTTCCATGAGAACATTTTCCGCGGTACGAACACTGGAAGTGTGGGAAACTTTCGGAAAAAAAAAAGGTGGGAGGTGGGAACTGTGTAAGAAAGTGGTGCGGGTTGACGGTCGTTTAGGTCCGAAGTGAAAGGGTGTGGGGGTCCTTACTGAGACTCTCCTTTGCAAGTGGGTTGATCGCACCTGACAACCGACCATTTCAATGCACGACGGCTTGTACCCGTGAATCGATAGTACAAGTTTGAGTGTCGATAAGTCCACTCCATTTGTCTCAGTAACTACTTGCTCAACCTACGATGCGGATGGAAGGCTTGTGCTAGGCTTGGAAGAGATCAGTGGGATTCGACTCTCTCTCTCCAGTTACAGCACCTTTTGGAGAACCCCATCAAGTAGTTGTACACTCGAAATCCCTGAGATGAGGTAGGCGTGGCTGCGTACTTCGACTAAACGCCGTGGTGGGCTGTGCTCTTGGAGAGACAATTTTTATTATTTTGACCCAAATGTGGTCACGTCTTTTTCCAACAAAGAACAAGATGGCGGTTGTCTGAAATTTAAATATCCCACGAGTAACCAGTTCCGTGCCATGTTCGAATGCCACGCCTACCCCGTCTCAGGGATAAAGAGTATACTTAGTCGCTACAGAGGAGGTCCTATCTGGCTTTAAAAGGAATTTTTCCGATGCAGGATGACTTTCCCGTTTTTTTTTCGTTATATACGCCATACTAGACCCAACCCCTCCCTCCCCTCCCCCCTCACGGAAAAGGGGTGGAGGAAAGGAAATGTAGGCAGGATGAGGAAAGGGAAATGGTCATACCAGAGGAGCAAATTTCGGAAGTCGTACCGCCATTGCACACATCTCGATAGCCAGCTAGCAGGTCTCTACCCCCCCCCCTGTATGACACCAGTCAACCGATCCAAATGGTTTCAAGACAAGCATTAAGAAGAAAAAGGCTGCCGCAGTTCGGCTCGATAGACGTGGTATGTGACAAGAGAATCGTAATTCACCGCGCTGTGGGCGTCGCGTGCGACGTCGCACCGCAAATGACGATGGTTCCAGGTAGTAGATGGCGACAACAGGCAATTCAGAACCGAAAATAGTCATGAATGTCTACGATGACGGGGTACATGAAGTCCGGTGCTCCAATCGACAGGTTAACACGAGTTAAGAAAACGCCGCGCCCATCGCCGCGCGCGGCGGAGCGGCAAATTACGATTCTCTTGCCCGTCTCCCCGATGGACGAGATTCGTTTACATTTCACAAGAGTTTACCGGTCTCATCACTTTGAGACATTTAATTTAACGAGAACTAGCAAAAGAAGCAAGGGAAAGTTCAAAATGTTCCCTCTGAGCCGGACGGTCCCAAAAGGCTTGATTGACCTGTGGTCTGGTTCGAAGATATGATTTTAAATTCATTTCGCGACTCAGCCTGTTATGCGGTTGCCACTCACTGCTGTCATTTGCATAGATTACAAAAAAATTGTTCAGAAAAAGGGAAAAGTAACCGCCACCAATTCGTGATCACATGCCTTTCAGCCGTCAACTTGCCTATCAAAGTGAGCATGTCAAGCGTACTGTTAGCCCGGTCTGGAAAGTGTTCCGCGTTGGAATGCAAGCCCTTTGCGGAGGTGATAAGAAAAGGTAAGTTCTGTGCTCAAAGCGCTACTGATTCTTATTCTCATTATTATCATTATTGTGGACCCGCATGGGATATCTAGCCTGTCACCTGAGTAACTACTCTATTCTTTTTTATGGACCCTTCGTTTAAAGGCGACAAAGAGGCGGAGCCTCCCCATAAAAAAGGCGTGAAACAGCGTTCAGACTTCGCGACGGCAGCGCTTCGGTCGCGATCGATGTAGCCGAAAGCATGCGCGATTGCGTCGATCGCGCGACCGAAGCGCTGCCGTCGCGAAGTCTGAACGGTGCCTGAGAGTTCAAGTGACTCCACCACCATGACCAATGCAGAGGGGTTGAGAAACGTTCTTGGAGCCCACATTCTTTCACTTCGCTGACGTGCATGAATGGCAAAATTTGGATAACGGGGGGGGGGTCTTGAAAACGGCGCATTTCATCTGTCAGGGTCTCACTGAACATACTGCACAGTTAAGAGAAATGCTGATTAAGTTAGAAATAGAGGACAGGCGAAAAGATTGACTGAAACAAGAAAGACGGTAAAGAAAGGGTAAAAAGAAAAGTCTGAAAAGAAAAGAGTAAACCGGTATTGATCCCATCGATTCCAGGCAATTCGTCATCGAGTGCTGGGATCACGATTTCAGCGGCAGGTAAATTCACTGTAATACAGTCGTTATCACAGAAGTTAGTCAAAGGCGTGTCAGCAGGGCACGGGCTTTGGCGCTCCGCCAGCTCCTTTCCACCACTCGTGAAGCCCATAGCCGCAACGGTCGACGGAGGGTGGGTTGGCGTCAACCTCAAACCCATGCCTCGCTCACACGTTTCAACTGATCTCAGTGATAACGGCTGCAGCCGAGTTTGCTTTTCAATCTCCTTTACTTCAGGCATCACTATATTGGCGAGTGCAGTATCTCTGTTGAGGAAGTACTGGCAAAGCGAGCTGATCCCGTGCCGGTGAGCATTAGTTACAGTCCATAGCATCGGATCTTGAGGGGGGGGGGCATTTTCATGGGTTTGGTTCTGAGCGCGGAGCGCATGCCACACTCTCACGAGCAGCCGCGCCAACGTCTTCTCATGCCGTCTGAGCCCTCTCTCATACACACGTTATCTACATGCCTGCTTAGGCTGTTTTAGCCTGGCCTGTTTTAGCCCTTTAGGCAAAATTTCAGCCGCGCTCACAACTGAGTCCGTAGACACGCCCACTGCAGTTGCCATGATATGGAGTGTAATTTATGTTTATTTGCGCCTATTTTCACCTCTTTTTAGTTAATAAACGAGGGTCGAGCGAACAAGGGCCTTTGCTGTGGAACCTACGTAAACTCCGGCACGTTACACTTCATTCATTTCCAAATAGTCAAAACGTTA
>MU932166.1:0-11016 GCA_036418165.1 Cooperia oncophora | reverse complement strand
TGGATGGCATTGGAAACGACAAGGGCGATTAATGATCAAGGGCACACAAAACGTCGCTCTTGCGTGGCAATACCCTCCTACCAGACAGGGTGTTGTCTGACGTCCATCAAATGTCTTCTGAATCCTTGAAGAAGCTCCTGGAACTTTTCCTCCTTGACGTCTAGTTGTGAGAAGACCAGGTCTATGCAACTGTGCTCATTTGCTCGTATAAAGTTTTGCCACGATATTTGAAATTAGAATTCCTATAATGATAGATATTCGGGAGTTTTCAATACATCTTCCTTTCGACCAACTAGCGACTTGTTGTTCCTTGCTCCAGAGTTAATCCCGTGCCGTTTCGGGGTCCGCTATGTCGCTAGTCGTGTCGCCTTCATTATATACAATGCATCTTCTGTCGTAGCCTTGAGTTCAGCAAGGTCTTCTCTTGATGAGGTCGTTGCGTCTATTCTTTGACGATCCTCGTGGTTGGTTGTCCAGCTTTCGGAACTCACTGTTTTCCTTCGGAGTGATCCGCAGACTTTCTGACCATAAAATTGCTGACGGTGTATTATTAGGCACATAATGTCGCTGAGGAAAATTTTCGGGAAATGCTCCTCCTTTATTTCCTCTCTGAACGACTCTCCCCATCTACCTACCACTTTCCTTGTTTCCCAACTTCCTACCACTTTTCTGGAGTTTTCTTTTTCGTGAAAATTCTCCACTTTTCCCGAGTATTATAGCACATGTGAAAGGGACGGGTTAAAACCACGAAGAGTAAACAACCGGGAAAATTTTCCTCCCGACGCCGCAAGTTCCTCTCAAGGGGTAATGCGACCCCCCCCCTCCCCTTTCCCAGCAGCGATCAAATACGCTTCCCTGTAGCGCCCCTGAAGCAAGAAAAATCAAGTATTAAAAAATTTTGGCGATTGAAAACGACCCTTTTCCCCTCCAGCGACCTAATACGCCCCCCTCCCGCTGGGGATTCCCTAACGTAAGACCTGGTGTGTTGCTTCAATCAAACTTCGCTTTCAGTTGAATTAGTTCTGTCATGGTTAGGCAGCGTTCAGACTTCGCGACGGCAGCGCTTTGGTCGCGCGTTCGACGCGATCGATGCGCATGCTTTCGACTGCATTGATCGCGTCGAACGCGCGACCGAAGCGCTGCCGTCGCGAAGTCTGAACGCTGCCTTAAATGTAGGTGACAGCTGAATAGCAAACTGCTACCAACGTATGGCCTGCTTAGCTGAAGCTCCCATATTAGTGCCGTGTCCCATCCAGCCTATTCATCCAGTCCACTAAATCCAGTAATAACGGCCAGCACATTAAGGTCTACCGGTGGTTCATAACAACGTTCCTAGTAATAGGGACTGTTTTGATTTTGTTAGAAATGAGAGATGAAATTCTATTGATTCTTATCATTTCATCCCTTCATAACCATGTTAATAAATTTCCCGATATCTAGACCTATTGTCCCCTTTTCGCACTTTATCAATGGGAACTTATTTATGTATGGAGCAGTGCAAAATTGCACAGTTTTTGCAATATTCGAGCTGTAACAAACGCGGAAAATCTAACCATAGACAGGGCAGAGGTGGAGCATTGACAAGTACATGGAACCGCTCCATGCACACGGATTGTTTCCTGGATTCAGTTACACCCATAACAGCTACTTATGACATCATCCATCGCCAAAGTTGCTTACTTGACAAGAATTTTCTTCTGCGAGACACTGATTTGCACCTTAGAGAACCCCAAAGGCTTTATCCTTTATATCTCATGCGATGGGAAGGAAACGGTAGAGCCATCGGTCTCGACTGAGTACTTTTGAGATGCGGTGGATCATAAATCAGATCTTGTGTAAGCTTTCTTTTCAAAGCAGTTTGTCCTCGGACGAATCGCTGCAAGCGAAATTCTCCCATGGATTTTTGCAGCTGCACATTTGTGCTGCAGCGCTACACCATTAATAATCCCAATAAAATTTGGAAAAAACAGCAGTTGTCCGGAAAATGAAAGCTATCCTAGCTCAAGAGATTATTCTAGCTCTTCTAGAGAAGTCTTTATTGGTCTGCAGTTTCAGACCAGAGAAGCTGTATCCAGTTGTAGAATTGATATCATTGCTTCCTAGTTTTGAAGGTGGACTTTTTTGAAAATCGGCCTGTTCACGAGAAGCATGGCATTCCTACCATCAGATGCATGTTCGAAAAGCTTGATTGTAGATTGAGGGCCTTTATTTTCTGCATTATTCATGACTAGCGATAGTCATTGATCTAGCTCAAACACTTTTTCTGCATTCACTCCATGGAAGTGTTCATTTCTCACGAAAACAACGGCTTTATTACCTTTTAATTACCACCTACCACTACCACTGAGTCCTTCAAATTCTTTTCATTACTGTGCAAGAAAAAACGGCATCATTCAACTATTACTACCCCAATTTTCCGAAAACAGGCCGGATCTTGATCGACTTTTTTCTACGGGGGTGGATTTGGCTGAAAGTTGGGTTCTAGGGGTAATTCGACCTCCTGAACACGAATATCACATCCACCGTTGCGCGCTGAAAGTGCCTGGCGCGCCCGTGCCACAGACGCCGGTGCTAAGAATCTGAAACTCAACGATTCGCTAGATGTCCAACGGGGCGCAAGTTTGAACCATCCGGATCTAGAATATCCATCTCCGCTTTGCCCGGAACCGCCTGCGCCGCGCGCCCACAGTCAGCCGGCGCCAAATAACCTTGAGGGCACCAAATCCGGCTGAAAGCTGTATTATGGAGGTTATTGACATCTTGATTACGAATATCACTTTCATTTTGGCGCTAGTGCTGATGGAAGACGCTGCGATCATCTGCGCTCCGCTAAGGCTGAGCCTGACCTGAAGGAAACCACTCTTTCTCCCAGGCTCAGCCTTAGAAAGCGCTAAATAGCGCCTGGTGTCGAAAAAGAAATATTCGCGATCAGGGCATCAAGCAACCCATTATGAAGGTTTTATCGTGATCTTGTGATTAAAAAGGGGTGTGGCGACCCCAACGGCCAATAGCGCACATAATGCATCGGGGTCTGAAAAACTAACTTCGGTATTTGTGATCAGGGCATTCATTAAACCCTAGCTATGCCAAATCTTACAAACCGAAAGCCATCGGTGAGAAAGGTGGGCGGCAGCCGCAAACTGGTTGTAGTTGGCGCCAATTTGGGCGCCACGAAAAACAATGCTTTAATTCGTGATCAGAAGCACCGAATTACTACATGAGGGCAAAAATTTTTTGCAGCCAAAAAAAAATTTTTTTTGAGTTTCTGGGGTAGTAATAGTTGAATAGTGCCGAAACTCTTCTACCCTCATTAGGAAAGTCCTACATCAGCCTTTCTTTAATGATGAATTTATGTTTTTTTCTTACGTGTTATCTGTACGCAGCTACTATTTAAATTTTAGGCACTTAAATTTTTAATAAAACACCAAAATAACATAGCCTAGTACAGAAACTGCAATTTCCCCTAAGCATTTGATTAAGAAGAGCGGCCTGCAAAATATGTGGTCTATTGATCACGATGCATTGTTTACTACTGGCAAACTAGTTCATAGATAGAATCTTCATTTGGCCGGAAGCTTCGACGTTTTCGTCTCCTCCAGAACTCGGAAATAAAAGCTCTATATTGAACCAAGCTAGCCGACCAAGCGCCTTCCCGTCCATCGTTTCTGATTTTCTGTTGTCGAGCATCCCCGAAAAAGGATAACCAGAATGTTCTGCTAGGCGGAAATCCCGTTGATGGTGCGAAAAACAAATAATGCAAAATAAGGACTAGTTTGGCAGAAGTACCCCCACCCAAAAACAATAGTTCGATATCGCGCCCGCTAAAATCCACCAAAAAGCATACCACGTGACTGTCGGTAAATTACTTTGCTATTTCATTTCGTTTTCACCCTCTATTACGGATATGACGTCGATAGAGCTCAAAAACGGAAGTGGAACTTGATTTCTAACAGTGTCAACTTGTTCTGAGTCGGTAATTGCATAACTGTCTATTTATGAGTATCGCGGGATGGAATCTTTGCGAAACCAGGGCACTTTCACAACAAGGCGCTAATATTGAAGGATTAGTCAGCAGTAGACAAAGAGAGAAGAGCTGATCGGTACGCAAATAGTCCTATTATTAGTTGTGTTCACTATGACGAGTGTCATTTGCTAGCAGTGCATCAGCAGTCCTGACGAGTGCTAGACTGCAGAGATTGAAGGCTGACCTTTCACCCAGGGACTTATTTTGCGCTGATCATGTGGGCGGGAACAGAAAACCAGCCCATCGGCGGCTTTCTCTTCCAAGCCTTAACGGAAGGGGTACCAGTGGTGTTTCTTGCACAATGGTTCTCTAATCCGCCCGAGTCCCACTCATTTGTATAACAAGGATGAAGGAAAAGTCTTCGCCAATGGTCAGTCCTTTTGTGGAGATGCGGCACGCATTCTACTTCCATTCAGAATCGTAGTGGCTTATTGAATGCGATGTGGCCTATACAATGACTTGGGGGGGGGGCAGCCGATGTACAAGTCAGTGTTCTTATCCTCCCAGACGAATCTGGTACCAATTACCGTCCCGGAGGGTAGAAGGCTTGGTTGGCCTGGGCGGAAGCCGATCCGGGATTTGATCACCTAACCGCGCGAGTGCCACTTGCCACCACACAACATTCGCCTCTCTCATCTGAATAGGGCCAAAAATCTTGAAGCAGCCATAGGCCATCAAACGACACGGCGCTATTTATCGACGGGGGGCGGCATTCTACTTTTCATACTGAAGTTCCGGTTTGCTTTTCATAGATTTGCCAACCCATCTAGGTACCCTTTTTTCGAGTTGACACGTTTTAGGATGGTGGCTAGACGATCTTGCTCCAGCTTCACAAGTTTTACCAGAGTGAGATTTGTAAACCGGAACCAGGGAAGCAATTATAATACAAAATGCCCCCCGTCGATAAACAGCGCCAAACGACACTTCCATTCAAGCAAACGTGGAGTCTTTCGCTGCGACTTTTGTCCTGCATATGATTTGTTGTCGTCAATTTTGCAGTTCTCCACCAAGTGCTCTGCACTTTATTTCTTTTATCACCGCCTAGATCAATACCATTATGCGGCCGTTAACGAGAAAGGCAGGACGAAACGATCATAGTCATTCACGCTAGCTATCAAACTGTTGTCTCCATATTTCATAGCTTGCCTTCACTAGACTTTTATTGCAAGCACTAAAGCACACTGACGAAATCTCCCAGGATGCGCCATGCATTCCACTCCCCTTCAGAACTGGGGAGGCAGCTGATGGTTTACTTGATCGTTACCACTGTATACGGTGAGCGGTGGTTTATGTTCGCTGTCACTTAGCAAAGTTTATCACTAGCCAGACGACGTCGGAGGGGTGGAATTCAGGGCACATTATCGGTTGGAATTTTGATGAATCCTTGCGAACCCCCTCCCCTAGGGGGTGACTTGATGCGACCACCCCCCTCCCCGTTCCCCCATCCAAGCTACGAATTTCTGAGATTTTCCGCACCTCCCTCTACTTTTCCCATTTCAGTTATACGGAATTTCCCCTAGAATTTTCCCACTTTTCCCAAAAATTTGCTGTCGAGAGGGAGTGGGCGGGAAACGCGAAATCCAGCAACTGGGAAAGTTTTCCTCCGGAAGCAAGTATGACCCCCTCCCTCACCACCACGAAGCCAGTACGACCCTCGTTCCCTTTATACGCGTCGCGTAAAGATTAAAACCAATTGACAAAAAAAATTTTCTCACACTAATACGCCCTGCTCCCGTTCTTTTCAGCGGCCAAACGACTGAATACGACCACCCCCCTTGCTAGGGAATCCCCAGCGATGCTGGCACTGGTTGAATCCGTCATCGAGCTAAGCTACATGCTGCCCCTCCCTTTCCTGCCATTGCTTTGCTACGTCACGGGCGCCAATAGGAATATATCATTATCATAAGAAAAGAGCAGAAGTGGAATCGATGAACGCACAGTCGCTCGCGACGTATTTTCCCAGCGTCCATCGCTCGCTATCTCTCATTTTCCCCACGCCCTTCATACTTTATATTTGTTTATGTTGGGCCTTGCGACTGTCAAGGTCACAGGAGCTCATTTGGGCATCTGGAATGCTATACTGAGCGACATACCTGGCACTGAAACCGGGGAACGCCCTACCGCCGGTGGAAATTGCCGGAAAATGCGAGTTTCTCGCATTCTATCGTCCTCTGCTACGACCACTACTAACTACCAGCTTTCCTCTCCTGCCAGTTCTTCAAGTTCCACCACTTCACTCGACAAGATAATTTTCCAGTTTTTCCCCAAACATTTGTCGCCGAGCATGAGGAAGGGGCTATGAAGACCACCAGTGAAATGGGAAAAATTGCGGAAAAGGCTGCAGATTTCCTCTCGCAAAAGCGCGGCGAAAACGAACGCCCCCTTTTCCCGACGAGAGCTGCAACCCCACCACCGTCCCCCCTCCCTTGGGAATGTTCGAAACGATGTGAACTATCACAAGAATGCTGAGTTGTGGGCAAAAGTCGGACCACGGACGGGATTCGAACCCGCATCTTCTGCTTACCGGGCAGTTGCGTTCCCTATTACGCTACCGGGGCCACTTTTGACCTCTCAGCTCAATGGCTATTTGTGCCGTGAATAGCGCCGATGAAACAGGGAATTCAACAATCAAAAATTTTTTTCTGAGACCATATTGACCCCCTCCCTGTGGCGACCACCCCCGCTAGGGATTCCCCAACGTAAGACGTGCCCTGTTGAAGCTTTCACACAATCGATCAGCTCAAATCTCCGAGTAAGCCTGCCTTTTCCCAATCAGAAGCCTTCGTTGCGTCTATTTTGATACTCCGCATGTTCTTTGATCACTAAAGGCTTGCTGCAAGGCAAATATTTTCGTGGTCGGAAGCTAGCAGCACTTGATTTTTGGCCTCTGAAGGGCTTCCCAGGAACATTACTGGTTGTTATTTACCTCATCTTCGATCATAGTAGCACATCAGAAACAAACTGCGATAGGATGTTGCCGCCTCCTTATGGTCTTTGCTCCCTCGGAGCGCCGTCCGGGAGAGCGCTCAGTTTGTTGTCGTCGGCTGTCGCCCTCACCACGTACACAACGTGCGTCGACCTTTACTTTCGCGTTTGTTTGGACAAAGTCCGGCGCTCTGCGCTCTCCGCTAATGCAGCTCCACGCCGCACTGCATTCGCATTGTTGCTCCCTGCATCGCCATATTCGGGAAGAAACCCCTGCTCGGCCTCGTCCTCCTTCCACTCTGGTTTTCTTAACCCATTATAATCGAAATTGCTTCGCTGCCCTTCTATCCTTCCTTTGTGTTTGCGAGCACTGACGTCCGTCTGATGTTTTCTGCGTCGTTCCAGCTCGCTCGCTTTCCAATACTAACGCTCCGAAAGAAGGCTGCAGCTATTTGCCGCCGACTAGCTGCAGCCTCTTGCTCTCATCATCGTGCGGCCATAGATTGCTTGCTCATCTGCTCGATTCCTGATGAGTAGCAGCGGCAAGATGTCGCATACATATTTAATGACACTACGGTAGGGGAGTAATATAATATCCAGAAAGGTAAGATGGACGGGAATGCCATCCATTTAGACAGTGGAGATGGTGTCATTGCAAGTGGTGCCGCTTCCATACAGTCCATATCCCGATGGGGTGGGCGTATTTCATTGCAGCATGGTGTAGGATACGTTTTCCATAAAATGTTCCTATTTGAGATAACTAACTATAATTGTCTTATATTGAAAAGGCATATTTACATCATTTTCAAAACAGACCCACTGAGGTGAAATAAGTTGCTACGCTCAAAATGAGCTTCTGCCACGTCCTCTGCCTTTTCAGGATATGGAAAGTTTCACACTCCAGTTAAACCCAAAATCGGCCGCCCACTCGTGCAAGCGGCATCTATCTACTATGGGGCGGATAGTTATTACTAAAACGCTTTGCGGTAAAAAAAGTACGTTTGTTCGTTGAATGCCGCGCAACCACTATATGTATGACCCATACCGTATTAAGGACCGCACGCTTATGCCGCGAATGAAAGGGGAGCGTGGTCCACATCTCGAGGGGACCAGGCAGGGCTAGAAGCCGTTGAAAGGGATCGAACTGATTCTTGTTTACCTCATTCTCTCTCTTTCATAGGATTCTTTAATTTTCCCCACACTTCATGTATCCATAATCGGAAAGTCAGTGGGAATAAGCTACGTTTTTAACTATTGCGGCGAGCGAGCGTTAGCGTAGCGCGCAGCGTAGCGTAGCGCTCAGAGTACGCCAGCGGCAGTGCCGAAGCAGAAGGAGTCATACGATCTACGCTCCCATCAACCACGTCACCATGCGGCACGGGCGTACTAGCCGTACTGCCACGCGTTTCTCCAAGCTTCATCAGCGTTTGCTTTTAGCGCTGCCAAGCGGCAGGGGAGTAGAGGACTATGTGCCGTGAGCAGAAGCGGAAATCGACCGTGTATGTAGAGGACCATATTCGGCCGTTCGAAACAGCAGAAGCGATGTGCATTGTAGAGACTATGTGGCCGTCGGAGACGCAGAAGCAATGTGCATCGTAGAGACTATGGGGCCGTCGGAGACGCAGAAGCGATGTGCATTGTAGAGACTAAGGGCGAGTGGGAGACGCGCAATCGATGAGTTTTGTACCCTCCAGCTCTCCATAAGTTCTCTAACTCCCCTGCCGCTGCCAAGCGCTTAGCAAAACGCTGGAATACGCCTGCCAAAAACGCTGCCGTAGCTAGCGTCCGCTAGCGTACGCCAGCGTGCCGCTGGTGACGCTGGTGAAGCTAGATCGATATGCATCCTCTCTTCGGCACTGCCGCTGGCGTACGCTGGAAGCGCTACGCTACGCTGCGCTACGCTACGCTACGCTGCCGCAAGTATCAACGCAGCCTAATAAGGTATCCCTTGATTTACGCAGCAATCCCGGAGGTCGTAAGAAGGGTTTTTAAATGCCAGCAGGCCATCCCGAAGCAGAATTGCTTACGACCCGCTCATCCATTGTAACCTCAATACTGATCAAATGAATAACTTACGCAATCCCAGCCGTCTTAACCACGTCACTACGATTACTTCTTGTCTAAAACTCTATTCAATGACTGTCTAAATTTATGAATCATCGCCGGATGGAATCTTTGTGAAACCTGGGCACGTCCTCAACAACACGGTTAAATCGTAGGCGCAGATTAGTCATCGCGGACGCTTTTTAGTTTTCCTCGGAAGAATTTTCCGCCTGTGCTTTCGCAATCGGCAATGGCATGACTAATGTGCTTTACGGAGGCAATTTTAATAAATAGGGCGTGGTAGGCTAAGACGAAACCATTTAGTTTTTTCAAGTGTCGGTTATGAGGGTCCTTGCTCTAGTTAAAATCTTGACAACTGCGCTTGACATAGCATCTTACAACAGTTTGCTGTTCATAGTGTGAAACTGTCATCGAAGTAATGCGAAGGTTCTGAAGTTTGTGTAATAACTATGTAAAATCATTTCACTTCGACTCCTTGCATTCCAGAGAACATACCGTTTTGAACTCGGAACATATATTCCTTTGCTAACGAAGTTATCGAGTATAGTACTCGTGATTAAGAGACCAGAATATGAAACGATGCGGAGATATGTACGCGCATATAGTTCACAGTCTATATCGCCTCTACCAGTCGGGGCGTTTCAAGAGCCCACCTGCGGCCTTCCCTTCTCTGGTTGTTTTCTCTCTATATCGCTTACTACCCGATCCCCATTGGAAGAGCAGGGGAGCCAGTGGTGGGCTGATTCTGTTTCCTGGCACCGCCCCGACTGATTGTAACGTTACCAATTAGATGCGACGGCGGTTAACCAAGGGTCAGACAGGAAATATCTCCCTATTAGACTATATTCAGTTTTTACTGTACATTATTTACAGGCATGAGGCGGAGGTGGTGTAGTGACAAGTGGCGCGCTTACCACTCGCGCGGTCCCTGTCCCGGGTCGACACCCGCCCAGGCCAACCAAGCCTTCTACCCTCCGGGGACGGTAAATTGGTACCAGATTCGTCTGGGAGGATAAAACACTGACTTGTACATCGGCTGGCCACCGCAAGTCATTGTATAGGCCACATCGCATTCAATAAGCCACTACGATTCTGAATGGAAGTAGAATGCGTGCCGCATCCCACAAACAGACACGGCGAAGACCTCATCTTTTATCCTTTCATTTACAGGCAAATATGGTGGGGTCCCTGCGGCAAGTACAGTCCATAAGTCAAACTCCTGATCGAGTGCATGCAATCCGAGCCTTGTACTCGAGTCGTTTCTCTGATACCAAGTGCTTGCGGGAGGATAAAATTGCTGATTTTTACTCTCATCTCTCACTCTCTTTTACTCTTTATTCATATGACGATCCTGACGACGAGTAGGAATCGAGCTCGACCACGAATGGGCGCAGGCGCATCCTAAAACGAGACTCTATCAAGACTACCATCCAGTTTTCTTTTCCAAAAAGGATCGCTATGTGGTTTTCACTGTTTCCCGATTCTTCTAAAGTCTGTAGTGGTGACTTAGCGTAGGTCTCATAAGGTCTGGGGGACAAACTCCTTCACTAAAAAAGCGCTTCTTCAGTAGTTTAGGATTGATCCAGCCATGTAATCGAGTAACAATAGCAATGGTAATAATAGCATAATTATAGAAACACCGGCGCAGTGCGGACAACATGTTTGCGCAGACTTGCTAGTGCTGTTGTAACTGTACTGTAACTGTACTGTCTGTTTAGACAACTATTTATTAGGTTGTCCGGAAAGTTCTCAGCGTTTTGAGTGTTTCAAACGATCATAACTTTCTTAATACTCATCGGATTTAATCGAAATAAGCACCATTCGAATCAGCACACTTTTGCCAATGTGACAGTCGAGAAATCCCATCAAAGAAAAAACTGGGTGGTCGAGAATCCACGAAATCCACGAAGGCTTTTTTGCCTGGTCCTGATTGATGAAGTATTTTCCAGCAAGGAAGTTCTGAAAATGTTTGAAAAGGTGATAGTCGGTTGGTGAAAGGTCTG
>MU932165.1:0-10685 GCA_036418165.1 Cooperia oncophora | reverse complement strand
ATGAGGACAAGCTACCCCTGAGAACAATGTCTTCATTAAATTTGATGGCACTAGGCGGTTACGCGCTGGCGCTTGTGGTGCATGCAACAAATGTCTGTGCATTAAACGGCGAAGGCATTCGTGACAAGGGGCACAGTTCGGCTTAGTGGGGGCATTTCACGGGTTCCCATTGATCACTGGGATCGCTTCCTGTGGTTACCTGTAAATTCTTGTGAAGCTGTGCATTGGCATGAGTTTAGCACAATTTACGCTTGACAAGAATCTACACGTTTCTCCTTGGTGAAACGAGCATTTCTACAGGAAATTTTGCTTATGACTGTAATGTAAGAGGAACCTTGGAGAAAGCTAGTGAAAGTGCAAATACTCCCCCTCCTAGCTGATCAGTGCCATGTTCAATAAGTGAACTCACTTCCGGAGGCAAATCTCGAGGAAACTAGCACACTGTTGAGATATCAAATTATAAACGGTGAAAAAAAACCAAGGACATAGCAAGACTAGCAAAAATAAGAAGCTGCTCTCTGTCCCCTCTTAGCCATACTTTACCTTTCCTGAGTACTTCCTTGAATGTGAAAATAACACTAGCAATAAGAGGTGACAATGCAGGGAAACAGGGAAGCAGCGCCAAACAACGGCTCGCAGAAGTTCAAGAAGTAACATGACTGGAGTGATGCTAAAGTATTTCAGAATGTAAAGAAAGAATTGATGACGCTTTCTCAATTGAAAGGTAGCCCGATTTGAAGAAAAGAGGATAGAATTCTGTGGTCATCAAAGACAACCGTCGAGGTCGATACGCACATTTAGCAGTCAAATCGTCGTTTGAGGTATGGGGTGTCAAATTACGAGTCGGTGGGTGCGAGTTCGATCGGCCAAAATTACCGTATGAATAGCCGACGACCTTGATGTATACCCATGCCTCTGAACTCTAACAGGAATCGAAACGCATCACCGTGGAACGATTGTCGACATTTACGGTTTATGGTCATGGCCCTCAACGAGTAAACGAGCAGCAGTTGGGAAGAGTATTCTTGACTCGAGGGTGATAAAAAGCTGAAAATTCAAGGTCGCAGAAAGGTGGAGAGGGGGGGGGGGGTGCAGGGAAGGATCATCTTGAAACTGCCAGGCTCTGAGAGCACAGTGAACAGTCGATTTGACTGAGGTAAACTCTATCATAGTCCTACATAGGCCCTGAAGTTGTAGCTTTTTCGTTCAGAAGCAGTAGCAAGAGTATCTTCCCACGCAAAAATGATCAATATGATCAATATGATTGCCCCGATCCCTGTTCCACCATGGAAAATTGATTCTCTTAATCCGATTATCTCGCGTTCAACCTTCGCTCTTCGGTTTAGTCATGAAAGGGTGGACGCTGGAAACTACTATTCCAATGCAGTGAACAAAGCGAACCTTTGCAGAAAGTCCAGCACAGATCCAAGACTGCGAGCTCGTTCTGATATATGAAGAGGTATTGAATAGTGTGAAAAGCAGTGTGTGACTCAAAGTTCCAGTGACTTCTCTAACTTTTCTTGAATTTGCAGCCTTGGAAGCAGAGTGCAGCGACGGGATGGATGAAATGGCGGTGTCAGTAAGATCTTCTCCCCAAATAGGGTTTCTGTACGTCCCGCTACAGTAGCCAAATACGCAAAAATTTTGAAAACTTTGCCGTGAAACGAGTTAGGGAGGGTTGCTAGTATACATGGAAGCCAAGTGAATTACCAGAAGTATCAGCTCTGCCCCTCAACCAGCTACTGGAATGTAACGCGCGTTGAACGGGGGAAGTCCAAGTCGGGAAGAAATTTCCTTCGATTTCCTTTGACTCCCCAATCGCAGTAACTAAAAACGACTTCATCCCTGATAACATTCACGATGCGACGACAGCGCACCAGGAGATGCAAGGAAGATGTTGCTGATGGGAGTCAGGAAAAGGCACAAGGATGAAGATGCCAACTGGCAGGTCAAGTGTTTATGACCCACGTTGGTGATGTGAGCAGACATGAATTCATGTGACTGAGCGTGAAAGCTGGCAACTACCTTTGACAAGCTTCTCAGGGGGTAAAGTCCTCTGCCGTTCGTGTATGGCCATGAATACTAAATAGCGAGGTATTAACCGACGTGCAGTGCATTAATAACGTCAACAACGTCGTTTCATGACGGCTCACTATCTTTCCGCTCTGATGGTCCATGAAGTCAAAAGTGAGCTGAGGTTTTTCTCGCACCCAAGAGAGATCATCTGACTGCTCGTTTTTTGGAAGAAAAAACAATTTTTCAAGAATCCGGGGAGTCTTCAGCTTCATTCTTGGACTTACCTTACTATGACCCAGTTTTAAAGATAGGCGGAATATGAGTACAGTTAGACTGAAACAAAGTATTCTCAACGCTTATACTTTTTAAAAGTGCTTGAGCCCGCATTCCAAAATTTGCGCTTAAGTATTGCCTGATGTGCTTAAATTTACACAGCAGCAGGTATGACAGTAGTGAAGGAAAAAAGCCAACGAAAAAAAAAATCCAAGGGAAATGTCCCCATTCTAGGAACAAATGCAAGCTTGAGAGTTTACACAGAAACTCGTAAAGCAGATACTCCCTCCCTCCTTCCCCGCCTCCCGACTTCTACACTGTGGATAAATGGCGTTTGTAACAAACCATAGTTGCATAATGACTCTTCACGAAAGAAAAAAAAGCAGGAAATAGTTGAGGATTATTCTGAGTAGAGACCTGTCAGCTTTTCTGGACAAGTTTCCAGACTTGCTCGTTCTATGCCGTGAGAAACTTATATCCGTTACGCCTGTGACTCACTATTCGTTTCTCTCGCATCATCCAGCGTTAATACTACCTAACTATTGTAACAAAAAAATATAATACGAAAAACATGGCGGTTATAACGTGAAATTCTGACAGAGAATAGCGTTTCTGTTTCAGTGGTCGGGACATCATTAGTTAGGCCGCCGATTGCCTCTTATGAGGGCCATAGCACCTTTCGTTACTTACTGTGAAGCCGCGAAAGCAAGATAATCTTAGAGAGTGGGAGCCAGACTACTTGTACAAGGAAGGACGTCTATGAATTGCTTGAGCACTGTCTTCAAGCACCTGCAGAAACGAGCTTGTGGTCGCGACGAGCTTCCTACCTTGTTGATGCGCGCTCGTGTCTCCTTATCACCCCACCCTCACCATCACAAGCGGCGTGAGAACAAGAATGGGACAACGGCACCAGGCAACAAGTTAAAGATGAACGTTGGCAGTGGCAGCCAGCTTGGGCGGGACTGATGGCGGTCTTCTTCACGGCACCTATCCTCACGCATTTTTGGGCTGCAAAATCAGTACATTCCCCATCCTTATAAGGGAAGCCAAAACATCTAGAGAAAGCGTCGGAACATCAAATAAACGCGGGTTCTGCCTCTCTATTTCAGCATGAGGACACGCATGCTTGCTTTCCATTCAAGGATTCATAGTGGCCCTTGGACTCGGTGGGCTCCGACAGTTATGAGTCTGTTGCTAATTAGTCGACATCGGAGAAATGAAAGGCTTGCTATAGTTGGATTTGGACAGAGAGACCTCGAACCATGTGCGTGGTAATTTACGCTACCCGCACGCACAGCACCCCCACCTGGGCACGTCGTACTGTGGAAAATCTCAAGCGGGGGACGGGTGACTGGTGACTTCGGATTCCCCTTCAGAAGGATTTTTCGAGTTGCGAAGGAATTTTCCTCGCTTTTTAATTACTTAACTTTTCACAGTCGTTCCTTTTGATGTGTTCTATACCGCCCTTCTGCTCCTTCCTCTGGTTGGTTGCAGGCGCCGGCAAAGTTCTACACAACTACAGGGCGGGCGGTAGTTGGTTACCTTCGCCTCCTAATGTGCTTAAACATTCACAACTATCACCCTGTTTTCCTCGAAAGCTAGAATGTAAAGAAGTAGTGATCTCGAAGTGATCATTTTGAACTTAAATTTTCACATGAACTTTCATATTAAACTCTATCGCTGATACCAAAATGATCACGGAATCATGCTGTTTTCAAATATGCTGGTAATTCTGACTTTGAAACACTTTGATCCAAGATCATGGTCCAAGTGGAGGGTTTACGACATGGCCATATCCGCAGGTAACACCTTAGGTGACTGGAGACTCAATCGTGGTTTTCCCTTAGAATCAGTTAGAAATATTAGGAAAATGTAGAAAATTTGTACACTAGATTCACAATGAGCACGGCTATCGACTGGTCTAATTTTCAGATCATTTCGACCACTTCTACGGAAGTTATGGCAATGCGACGGTTTGCGAAATTAGGGGCGGTATTGTACTACTATTACTGCTTTCGAATTATCTAGAGTTGGAAATGATAAATAGCTCCGAAACATAAGAAGATGTAAGAGGATGGAAGGTAGCATAGAGACTGGAAGATAGAAGACCTGAGGAGTAGTTTTCGAACTTTATAAAAATTCTACCCAGCGACAGGAAATGTACTGACCTTCATCCCCTTTCGCGAAAAAAGAAAGTTGGATTTTTTTTTGGATTGGCGCGACAGATGACGAAGATTTTTACTGACGACAATTTTGTAATGGTCCGTTAGCATCAAGGCCTCTTAAGTACTTCCCCAAAAACTCTGGCTTAAAACGAGAGCTGCCTCGGCCAAAATGAAGAAGGTGTATAAGGGCCTGCTTGCTCCAGTTCCAGGACATCATCGCAGAGGAAGCGTACAATTTTACTGACGCCTAGGGCCTGAACGTTAATATGGACTCAACTCGAGGGAGCTGAGACATGTGAAACTACTGTGTGAAGGCGCTGTAAGCACAGCCCAACAGTGCAGCTGTGAGATCTGGCTCGAATCTTTTGCAAGAAGGGAAAATTTGGGAAAAAATTCTCCCAACATTACAATGACATGCCGAACTTTGCAAAGAGAAGTCAATTCAAACCTCATGCTGTAATAATGGATTGTTCTCCTTCAGCACTTGAAAAAACTCAGATGTTGCTCCTGTCACTTGCTGGTTCTGTTCCGGAACTAACTCGTTACATGAGCAAGAAGTACTTCACGACTGGAGCCTACTTCAGCTGACGTTTTGGGCTGCGTCAGCCTGCATTATGAAGCGATGGCCTTCATGAAATCCTAGACTCTTGCAAAGGTGGTTATATTCATCCACCAGATTTTCTGAAGAAGAAAGCTCATCCTCAAAAATATGACCAAACTACCCCATCAATCCGAGTCATTGATAATCAAAGGTAGCAGCAATGTATTCAGGCGAGACGTTTCCGCTAGTTTGAAGCGAATGAACTGAGAGTCTCTGATACTGAACCCGCCAAACGCTGGCAATGGTGGATATGATATGATGAGGGACTCGCGAATGGAGCAAAACTCTTTCTCAGGCTCCGCCTTTTCGACGGACCTGGAATGTGCCTCCAAGTAGTTAGCGAATTCCAGCAAAGAATTACAGCTTGAGAGCAGCTAAACAATTGAACGAGTAGTTTCACTCTTGAGAGGTAAAACATAGTTGTGAAATGAAGTTCAACTTGCCAGTTGAAGGATTGAACAGTAAGTTTTTACTCATGCATGAATGTCATGTAAGCTCCCTGGGAGAATGACAGCGCTGTGTAACTGATGTCTAGAGACATTATGTGTATCAATGACAGCCATCTTTCATTGGGCGCTGATAACAAGGCAGACATGGAGGAAGCTCTGAGATGTACGATTCAGAAAAACCCGGTGCCCAATAGAAAGATCAATGGCAGAATACCCAACGAGTGCATCGCCTCACGATTAACGAATTGTTATAGATTAGGTACGCATCTTGAGTTGGCAGGAGGCGGCCCAGGATCCTTTTCACATGTCGAGTCGCCAACGACTTCACTTTACTCCAGAGATCTCGACTGTCGAATAGTAGTTGATTAAATGACTTGCTCGATCGATTTCTACGTAGACAGAGGCACTAATAAAAATGTACTGTTTAGGCACTAGATCCTAATTAGGTCTGTTTGAATTAAACACAGACAAGAGCTATGAATGAGCATTTAGCACGCCGTCAATGTCGATTGTTACCTCTTATCTCAATCAACTCTTATTACTATTAGAAGTGAGCACATTCCTGCCATAAAATATACAGAGGGGGGGCAAAAAGTCACTTCGACTTGATCACATATAAGCAAAGTTTTCGCTGCCCAGACAGAGGACGTAGATACGAGTACCAGGGCGGAAGATACCCAAGATGTTCCTCGATAAGCAGGAGCTGGCTCTCGCCCATCACCTTTGTACACCAAAATATGAAGTCATCTCCAGTCGCAGCCTGACTGGAGAATACCTTTGGAATTCATGTCACTCAACACGGCAAACTTTTCGTATGGAATCACACATTGGATAGCCACCTTGAGATCAAGCAACTTCTCATCTGAAGACCTCCAACATCGAGCAGCCGTCGCCACGGTCTATGGACATCATCTTCACCACAGTCGCCAAGGCGCGGGTTGACGGTATGGACGACCTGGAATGGAAAAACCAATATTTTCTTCGTGTTCCCCGGAGGTGAGCGCTGACGGTTACATCGAGCAACTCCTCAAGAATATCCTGCTCAAATATCGTCGCCTTACCTTCTGGAATATTTGTACTGTTACAGCATTGGTCCACACATGGAATCGAAGGCGCTTGGAAAACTAGCTACTTCAAATGTAAGGGAACTGTAGTCTCTAAGAAAAGATGGATAAATCTATCACTGTAAACTGATGAATCCCTCATAAGCGCGAGTTTAGCGGAGTCAATGTAGGGTGGTCTACGGAATGGCGGGAAGAAATCGACTATTCTCACTGATCTCATGGCACCCAGGGTCGCGTCCAGAATCTCCGATGGCGTCGTTCCAGAGGGTGTGGACAGAAGTGTCATGATTGTATTAATACGCTCTTTGATATGGTGGTAAAAATGTCCGATCACAATTTAATTAAGTAAAACTTATAGCGCCTCGAAAGTTCCATGGAGAGAAAAGTGACTTTTTTGCCCCCCCCCCCCTGTACGATTACTGTCGCATCTAGTAGGGGAACAAAATGTCCATTGGGTACTCAGGAAAGAAATGTGCACGACCCCTGATGGACGTAGTAGTAAAGAAGCGCCGGTTCGCGCCTAACCAGTTTGCAGGTTTCATTGCGTCTCCAAGCCTGTAATACTTCTGAACTCACCTTTCGACAGTGAATCTGGCTATGAGGACACCAAAAGATTGGCATGACATCTAAAACTAATGGAGGAACTTCGGGTGTTGACCTTACGAAGTGAGACTGAAGAAGGTTCGACACAGCCGGATATTCTAAATACACGTTACGCGACTACAGCTCGTGGTTTCAGGGTCCCACTGTGATTTTGTAGATGCTCATCGACTTGCCCACGAAAACGGATAGAAAGGCAGTTGAGGGCGCTACAAAGAAGGTCCAAGATTGGACGAGTCCTCGAAGAAGCTGCAGGGTGCTGCATCGGTGGAAGACCAGAGAAATCGCAGGATGATGCAAGGTGACCCTGTGTTCGTATGTAGGTGCACAAGGCATACCTCGTTTGCAAATGGGGGGGGGGGTAACTCCCACAGGGAATGTACCTTCGGCGCCGCACTTTGGCTAAGTGAGGAGGAGGAGGGGGCACAAATCTGGAGTAGTTACAGCAAAGAGATTCTGCTTACCATAAAACTGAGAAATCTGGCTTTTACCGTTAGATTGGCAATGAACTTGCACTTCGATGCTCTCGGAGAAAGGTAGAATGAACTACGCTTACAGCATCAATATACAATTTTTACCTTCTGGTAGAAAATTTAATCAATTTCGTAGAAAATAAGTAAAGTAGAAGGGTGGACATTGAAAAGTGACTGGCTGAGATCTAATCGCTAGTTAATTTGCGCCGAAGACGAGAGGTGTGAGGAGGAGCAGCTGAAAGCGATTGCTCCCGTCCTGTGAGCCGTGTAATTGGCAATGATCTTGGGTCTGAGATCGGGACGAAACAGGAGTCTACGGGAGCTTAACGGAGAGGATTTATTGTGAGGCGGTTGAGAACATTCCTCAGTTCGGCTGTTCGAAGCAGAACATGGATTACACGATTACGGGGCTCCTTTCATCTTTTAATACTTGCCGCCGCTATCGAGTACGCGTTTGGTAGAAGTACAAGTGCTAAGCCACGAAGCTCTCGAGGATTATCGCAAATGGCCCGCTAACTAAGCAAACCACTCTCCTCGACGGGTAACGGGAAATAAAAGGCAAAAACGGAAGGAACGATAAATTGCCGGGAACAATGGCGCTCTTTGGATGCACAACGCCGAAAGCTGTGGAGTCGGGCAAATGGACGACGATGAATAGAATACGGTCGAGAAAAACGAGCAGATGTGCCACGAACTATGTGAAAAGAGCCTCAACTGTGAGAGTGCATCAACAAAAACCTCTCCACCGTAACCATAATGGATTATTGCAAGAAGTATGAGTGTGAGTATTGTGCAAAAAAGTATATTGCCTCTGCACAACAACATTGATGAGGACATGAAGGGATGATCCGCAAGATGCACTCGATATCCCGCAGATGGAAATGGGCGTGGCTGCGTACTTCGATTGAACATGACGTCGAATGCGTTTTCCGCGTGATGTTCTCGTTTGAACAATCGTCAACCTGGACAACGTCTGTTTATGTGAACGGCAAAATTCCACTCAGAGCGCAGCACGTTCGAGTGAAGTGGCTACCACGCCCCCTCTAGCTCCTGGATTTGATGTGTCTTATGACGCACAGGATCTCTAGGATCACAGGATCTCTTGCGAGCAAGGACCAATAATACGTAATTACTGTGGAACCATAGTGAACTTGGAAAGGTCAGTTACGGAGCAGTTTGGGGAAGGGCGCTCATCATCCTCAAGGATTCCCGAACAAGTTGGTAGGAGAGAAGCTGAAACGGACGAAAACGGTAACTAACAACTTCTCCTTTGACAGACAATTACGCTCCCGCTCTACATATAATGGCAGAATGCGACCATCCGTTGTGTGCTACAGCGCTGATGTATTCTGGGTGTAGAACATTCCAGTGCTGTTCTAGATGGCACAATGTACGAGAGCACGCTGCGGTGAAGGATTCCACAACGCGCCTCGTCAGGCGAGGGCAATGTGATGTAAACAGAGCTGCCCTCTCTCTCCCCTACCCACACAGGATAGAGCACAGGCGTTACTTAGCTCCTTTCTGGGACATGTCACACTTTCTATTTTTCATTCAGACTCGTGGCAGCTTTTGGGCGCCATTTGGATCACACAATGAGTTACCATTCCAGTCGGTTCATCTGACCTGGTTTTCATCCTCCCAGACCAGTACGGTACCGAATAAACAACCCCGTAGGAAAGCAACGTTTAGTTGACCTGGCTCGAGCCAGACGCTACCATGCGCATGGTAAGCAACGTCAGCACCAAAATAGCAGCTCGGCGAGGAGGTTCTGCTAAGCGTCTCCATGACGCTACTACAAGATTCATTTTGTCAGGCGCCCCATTCACGCCAGAGGCGCCTGGAATTTGTTTACCTCAGTATAAGTGTCAAGCCTATAGAGAATCCTCAACACAGAGAATCCTCTATGAACCTCACCGCACCGACCGGTGTTATTCTGAGAAGACTATGATCAACAACAAATACAGTGATAAATGGTTGTTGTGTTGTCTGCCCTATAAAAGGGGTCGGTTGTTCATAATAAACACTTCTTCACCACTTCGCTTCACTCCTCTCACCTCCCACCACACCGGCCATCTCTACACTCTCGCCACACAAATCGACACAAAGCCATATGAAGACCTCAACTTTTATGAAGACCTCAACTATCTTGAATTATCCTCTTATTATTATTAGTATTATGTTGTTCTTATGCATTGAAATAGCCCAGACATTAAATGAAGTTTAGCCCTAATGTGGTTTTCTTCGTGCACTTTCTTACTCACTGCTTTCTGCCAGTTCGTCTTCCATTTAGTGAATTCATCAATGCACTTGATGAAAAACCAAATGTCACTTCAAAATTCAATACGCGCTCCATGGCGACACTGGAAAGATGAGGCATGATACGCGTTTCCGGGAAACTCCTCAAGATATTACTTCGTTGGAAGTACCCAAATCCAACGGCTTTGGGACGCAATCATTTGGATCGCGGAGACGCACGCGAAAGGTCTTCAAGCAGTAGCGGCTTGTTGAATACTTTTCACGTTGCAGGCTAATCTCGTAAGTGGATTTTTGAATATTTCTTTTATTGTAGCATACGTTGCGTCACAATACCGATAAGAACAAACAAAAATACGCAAAAGAAAAGCTAGAAGGAAACATTCGCGACGATCTAGGCGTAGGTGCGCCTCTATCCGCGGGTGCCCTCTGAACCCCAGAAAATAGGGTATATTTATTCAGAGCATGGTCTGAGACATAACATTCATTTTTATGGGCAGCGCCAAAATATCGCATTCGTGACACGACCCTCGATTATCCGTCTACGATTAAACGATTGCGGTGAACAAAGCTGTGGCGTATGCGCTAGCACCACTTTGGCGCAGAATGGTGCCGACGCCAAAAATGAGTGTCCTACTCATGATAAAGACTCAAAATACCTTCTATACGTAAACTTCTATACGTAAACTTATGACAATACCGCTGAAAAACGACTTATACTAGCACAAATTACCGCTTAAAGACAGCTCCCGCGATAAAAGTCTCATGGATGGTTGATGTTCAATTATGAA
>MU932164.1:0-13560 GCA_036418165.1 Cooperia oncophora | reverse complement strand
TGGGATCGAAATGGGGTTCTATCTAGGGCAGGTGGCATGTTTTTTGTGCTTTTTTCACAGTCGAGTTACTCAACCCCTTGTCGTCTATATGGAACCCCCTAATCCACCATCTGAGATGGCGAGTAATCGCGGGTTCTGCCTTTAACATGGGAATGTTGAGTCAAAGGCACAGCCTATTCTGATGATGTGGGCAGCGATATGGGCGGAGACAGCCAACCATTTCTCCTCTTTGAGGTACTCCCGCTTGCAAAACGGTAAAGAGGTTGGGAAGCGGGGTGCGCTGAAAAAAGTGCGGTGGTTCGTCGTTATCGTCTATACGACCAGTGTGGACTGTTGGTTTAGTCCCCTTTCAGTATCGGTTCAATAGAGCGTCTTCCTCTTTGTTTTCCTTTTCCTTTTCCTTAGAAGGCTGCGGTGATTTTGGGAGACACTCTGCTCAAAGCTGTGACGAGCGCATGTTTTGGTGTGCTAAAAGAGACCATTAGGTGAAGATGGTGTGGGCTGTCTGACCGCCTACCGTCCATATCTGAAGGCAAAAGGGGGAGTTTCCAAGAGGGACCGGCGAGGGTGCAGGAGTCTCGACAGAAGCCAGGCGGAGACGTACATATAAAAAAGCAGAGTCGGCCAGAAGTGTGCACTCATCGTAGGGCTGCTTGAAAACGTTCCTTTTTGCCTACCGATATGAACTGTATAATTATTGGGCTGAAAGTAAACTGTAGATCAGAGTTTCAACTGATCACGAAAGCATTGGAAATCTGTAAATCATTCAGTGCGAGAGCCCAATATGCGTGTACAACAGTAAGGTAGTATCGGGGTCTTATAGATCGGTCTTTCGATTGTTGGGAGGCCAAATGTCCGACCAACAATCGAAGGACCGATGCTCTTAGGTTCCCATTACACATAATTGATAGAGGATATCCGTTCCACACCCTGCCGATGATCGAAAATCAGTCACGGCCCCTTCTACGACCGACCGACCGACCAAACTTCCCGAAAATTTGCCGTCGAGGGAAATGGGGGCGGGAAGCGGGGGAGTGGGGGGAGGTGGTAGACACCCCTACCAGAAAGAGCAGTTTTGCGGCGCCGCTTGATCAGGATGGAAACGAAAAATAATCCACAATTAGAATTTTTTTTTGGTTTAAACGCGATCCTCTCCCCGCCAGCGAGCAAATACGACTCCCACTAAGGATCCCCGAGGCACCGCGTGCTATGTGTCCCCCTCCTCTCCCACCGCCACCACTCCCCTGCTGTGAACATTGTTTTGCGGCTTGAATCTCGTAAACCCAGACGTAGAACCAGATCTTTACGTCAGTACCACTGTACTACATTTAATGCCAGGTTTCCGTACAATAAACATTTTACTGAGTTGCACTTCGTTATATAGCTTTGTCCTTCGGTTTTATGGGGGTGTAAATGAATAAAGCCGTTCGCTATCAAAACTCCGTTTTATAACAGGCTAAAGTGAGCAGCTGTCAGAGTTTATTTAGCAATCTCCAATGCCCACCTCGGCATCGCAACAGATCAGTCACTCAACGCAAAAATCGCACCCTTGCTACGACCGACGCGACCGGCCGACAAACTTCCCGGAAAATCTTGCCTTCGAGGAACGGGTGGGAAGCGGGGAGTGGGGGGAGGTGGTAAGACACCACACTCGCAGAAGAGGTAGTTTTGAGCGCCGTATCTGCGTCGTTATGCAGGATGGCAAACGAAAAAATAATTCCGCAATTGGATTTTGTTTTGGTTTAGACGCGATCCTTTCCCTCGATTACGAGTTGAACACACTTTATAAGGTGGGGATCCCGAGCGACAAGGCTCGTATTCATGCACAGACACTCGTGGTCAGAGTGTCGTGCTTCAACTTTGTAAAAATGCTCTCACATTGTTAAGCATTTTCCGGTATATTGCTCTGTTTCAATATGTGCTTTTCTATAAGGTATAATTTCTGGTCTCGGAGGTGTAGTTTGAAGAAGAAGCGAATTTTCAGAGGAAAGTTCCGACAGAAAAAAAGGAAGGTTAGGGGAAGGGAAGTCGTACCCGGGTGGGGAGAGGGGGACGGAGGGTGCGTCGCGCGTTTCGCAAAATCGTGACACCAATGGGCGAGTAGAGCGCTCTGATGTGAAACATACGAGTTCAGGTAAGGCAGGGAAGCGAGTTAAGGAGCGTTCCAAGGGCTAACCGTAAGACTAAAAGGGAACGGGCGCTGTATGGAGAGCTCAAGCAGGATTCGAAGCTGAAATGAGATGACTGGACATAGAAACAAAAAAAGGGACATAGAAACAAAAGGGACATAAAAAAGGGACATAGAAACACCTGTTTTTGCATATGTCCGTGCCCTTCTGGCCTTGGCACACTCAATGGGGGGCGTCCGCCGTAAGTTATGAGGATAAGAAATGATCGGAGACTCACAAGCTTCCCTACTGACGCCCTTGTCATCACCGTATTAGAAGGAGGGGCACATCAATGGGGGTTTTTGAGTCTCTTCATGTGTCTCCGCCCATCGGGTTTATCTTGGGTCCTAACTTGAAATCAAGCCTAACATGGCATATTTAAAGACTCACCACGGTGTGCCATAGATGGTAATTCCGAACAATTCGATCACTGAGTCCTCGAGGTAGATACAATTTGTGAGAAGAGATTTTGAATTAACGACTTGTGGACGATGACAGTGACGATAGCAAAGCTTGTCTCAATGCCATCTCCTTAGCATGGAGCTCTCGACCTAGAAAACGCTCACTATAAGTGTCACATTAGGTGCGTCTGAAGGACCAGTCGTGCACTGGCCTTGCTTCATCGCGAACTCGTACAGTTTCTTCTTAAGTAACTGGTCTAGAACTCCAATCTCCTCTTAATTGTAGACCCTCTTCCCCTTGACTTTATAAACAGGCGATTTGCAGTGATCCGAGATACTTCATCCCTAAACTTCCCACCAAGAATCGACCAGACTGACCAAGCCCTTAGCCCTTCCCGTAAGGATTTGAACGACATGCAAGGATACCCCCAGCAGGGTTTGATTGACATACTCACTTCAAGATAACAGCGATAACTGGAAAAAGAACAGGGAAAAACGGCGTGTCTTAGTGAAAAGTTCAAAGACAAATAGCAAAACGCCACCAAATCAGAGCCGCTCAAGGACGGGCAGGAAAGAAACAGCATTGCTTCACCAAGAGAACTAAGGTATACAACGCAAGTTTCCCTGAGCAAGTGTGGCAATGTCCCCGGCGCTGAAAGACCTTTTGCCCTGAGCGGCTTTCGACCAGGCTCTTTATGCATATCAGACTGACAGAATATCCCTTTTCCAGGAGTCGCTTTCAAAGGAGGATTTACAGCCAGTGCAGTCGTTTTCGTTATGTACGTTGGGGCGTGTCAGGGGAAATGGTTTGGAGGACGTCAGCCCGTTCTAGACCCACTGTTGAAGCGGGCAAGTGACAACAGTTGCTGGAAGCCAGGCTGGCGTCGCGCCAAGCCCAGTCCTCTGACACGCCGCAACTGCAGCGAAAATGACTACATCTATGCTTCATATCCCCAAGATGGGGAGGGCGTGGCCGCGTACTTTACTTAAAGAAGGCGTGTGATGGTTTTCGGGATATGGAGTGTATGTGTCGATCTGTAGAATATCACTCGTGGCCTCAATCAGCGGTGGGCCCAGCTCAACAGTTCTTTTGACGATGCTTCTAAAGGGCTAGTCCACGATGGACATATGGGCGGAGTCTGATTTCTATCGTAGTGTTTTCCTTATTGATGCCCACTATTTTCCAAAACATCAAAGGGGAGGGATTGGGCGATTGAGTACACACTCCCTTTCGAAAGAATAGAGGGGAGGTTTGTGCCAATGAGTATGGAATAGTCCTGACTCCTCCCACAAAATCAACGTGGACAATGGCTCTAAATTTCAATTAACTTACTTGAGGCCCGAAGAAATGAGTCGTCAAACGTGCACTCGTGATTGCCAGCGATGACGACTTTATAGGGATGTTTTAATTGCCCTGAAAACAATTAATAAGTTCTCGTCCATGTGCTGCTGCTGCTCAATCTCGCTGTCTACGCGCGGCAGATTTAGTGATGGATGGCAAGGAGCCGAGCTAGTGAACAGCCGCCGCCGAACCTGCTCGATTCTGGCACAGGCGTCTCTTTGCATGATACCAACTCAATAACAGCAACTTACCAAGCTTTTTATTGAATGACGACACTTCATTCGGTAAACCACATGAAGTGAAGTCTCCAGCGACAAGTAGCACGTCGCCTGGCGGTAAATTTGCTGGGTCAATTTTGACCCCGTGGGTACAGCCAATGCATACGAACCGAACGTGATCTGGCCTGATTGGAGTGTCCAGTTTCATCTGAACTGACTTCTTTGAGACTCAGGGAGCATGTCCTGCCGAATGCCAGGAACGTACCTGCCTCACCGGCTTCACCGGCCGTTTCTCCTTCAGCATTTCCCATGCTAACGTCGGATCGGCAGTGTACTGATGAGTGAATACCTAAATATCAATATTTCAATCAATAAAAATTATAACTAACTATTACTCTACAAGAAAGTCACACAAGACAAAAAGAGATTAGGTACAGTGCTACGGCTAGCCTTTAGTCTACTTATTGTTCTGTCGTTACATGTACAGTAGAAAGGCAGAGCACAGAGAAGCAGGGTTTTTGTCTGCGTATCTCGATCGCGGCATGTTTCCATCGACTGTACAAGCGCAGAATTCGAAGTACGAGCTTGAACTCACGACGACTTCAACCGTGGCTTCTTCGTCTACCAATGTTAAACTTGACAATCTCATTCCAGCCACCGTCCTTACCCGTGTACGCAAACGGGTAAGGCCATTCTGAATTTCATGGAAAGCCAATATTTTGATGAATTTTCTTACATTTATATGCGATCCAATTCCTAGTGATTGTTTACGTACACTGCTTCGTTTAGCGCGATGTCGTTCTGTTTCGCGCAAAACATCCTGCTCCTTAAGGACTGACGATGTGCCAAAGAAACTACTACTGTTCGAGAACATTGGCTGCACTGAAAACTGGGAATTGTCCTAGAGAAATGTATCAAACGATAGATCCGCGACGAATCATTCAAGGAAGAGAACCGTAGCAGAGAAGAGCCTCTGTGGAGGAGAGGAGGCGGAGTATGGACCCCAAGTAGGAATAAAAAATATGTGCTCCTATCATGGGGGATAGAAATCTTATTGAGTATGAAATCATAGATTTTCTATCGGAAATTTTGTCATTTATTTTGTCATCCGACAACCCCATTCCAGAGGCATAGTTCACGGTGTGTGGGAGGAAATACAGGACCACAGTACATCCTCCCTCACAGCGCATGTCGCAAGCTGGAAGTACCCAGCGGGAGGGGTCATATTTGGTCGGTGGAGGTAGAGCGATTGTACTTGCCTCCGAGAGAAATTTTCCAAGTCGCGAAGAAGATGTTTCACCTTGTTAGCATTGGTCAGTTTCTCCCGTTTCATGTGCGCTATATATTTCCCCACCGAAACACCCGTCCGCTCATCGCTGTATTTCTTCGACGAAAAACTCTGAAACAGGAGGTAGGAGCAAGACAGGGCACATCATAGTTGGGGATTCCCCGACACGGTGAGATTCTGGGACTAGCCTGAGGAAATTCCTTCAGATAGTTGATTTTTCTTGTTTCACGGGCGCTAGAAGGGCAGGTCGTATTGGCTCGTTGTTGGGAGAGAAGGGAGAGGTCGTATTCGCATTTGAGAGAAATTTTCCAAGTCGCGAGGAAAATGTCCCCAGTTGTTGATTTTACTCGGTTTTCCCGTTTCATGTGCGTTATATTTTCCCACAACACCCCCGTAAGCTCATCGTGGTGCAAAACTCCGAAAAATTGGCCGAACTGGGGAAAGGTCAGGGTGATGGTAAGAGTATAGAAGGGGAAGAGATTGTACCACAGCAAAAAAAAACTGAGGGGTCATATTTTTTGAAAATTCTCACCAGCAGCAGGAAGCCCTGCCCTCCTATGGGCCCCAAGAAGGATTATAAAGAACAACACTCGCGATCTGAAGGAAGGGAGCCCGAGCGCGATAAGAAGAGAGGAAATGCCATCAAGGAAGTTCCAAAGTTGGCCGCCTCTGTTCCATGTCTCCACCCATACGATCATCACGGACTACACATTAGATGCTCCGCTTTGATAGCCTGAATGTCAAGGACCAGTGGAAACATTCCGAAGAACAATCTCCGTCTTCAGCAATAACCCGCTTACACGAACGAGTCAGGCAGTTGCTGTTACCATCAGGCTAGGAGTAGCACTATAGCCCTTTTGCAGGAATTTAGAGTATTTAAAATTATTTCCTGGGGAGCAAAACCGCAAAAAATTGAGGAAGCCGCAAAAGGTGCTCTATGGAAGAAAAACACCTGTGATGCTACTTACACCATTGGTTTTAACCTACAACTTCCCATTCAGATACCTCCCTGCTAGCTGACTTGGCTTACTGTAGCACTTTTATGTCAAACAAATTAAGATCTGGTGCGAATGTCGCGCACGCGACGTCACTTACGATGCGTCACCGCAGACAGCTTCTCCTAACCCGCCCAAGTCTTCCTATGATGGCTAGTTACATTCTTTTTACCTCCAAAATCCCCGCTGATATACGGCTGAGGTAAGACTTACTTGGAATGGTTTAAAAAGAACAGAAAACGAACCGGGGATTGATCTTTGGACAGGGTGTGCGGTGACTGCGCCACTTGCTCGTTTACTACATTCGCCTGGGTGCTTGGTCGTATATTATATTCGCCTGTGCATGCGCCCTGCAAGAGGAATATTAGAGCTCTTTTCATGTGGGGTTCGTTAGAGGAGGTTAGCTGGAAGGGGCATCGATCGATCATAAGAAAGATTCGAGGCAATATGCAAGACATAAGAACCACTTTATTAAGCTAACATCTCACCATCAGACCTTTATCAGGGTTTGGAAGGGCAAAGACCAGAATACTACACCTCCCCTCCACCACCTCGCTACCCCCTCACCCCACCTACGTCATTCTATGGCAAAAATTTTCAAAGTTCAGCGACGGGGGGGGAGACACTTTGCTCTCCCGCTACTTCCCATCAACCTCTCGTCCCATCAGGTGGAGATAGTGAGACAGTGAGACTTGTAAATCACAACTGTGAAGCACCGAAAGTGTAAAATGCCCCCCAGCGCCGAACTGAGCCCAAAGATTTACTATATAATGGTGCAGACTAAAAAAATAGCGTACCACACAGCGACAGAAAAAAATTGAAATGACATCTGTAGAAAAACAGCAACGGATCCGTCAAGTGAAACTACATGTATTGTGTGAGTGAATGTCAGGAAAAAAACAGAATAACAATTCATCTGACAAGGGGAAATGAACAAGCAATCAGCTGATTGATTGATCGCGTATGCCTTCAGGCAAGTTCTGCAAAGAAAATGCTCCTGAACATTTCCACGCCCACTGTCTAGGATTCCCTGCGAGACCAGGTCGGAAAAGGTAAGGTCGTTACATTGGCGAGATGCGGATGCTACTGGGTTGGAGCTAGCAGTATTTCGGCCCGGGAATACCAAGGCCTCGCCCTGATCTCTGTGATGAAGCTTTCAATGGCAAAATCGAAAATTTCATTCAGGAAGGCGAGAAAGAGTAGAAGATGGTGGTAAATAACCCATTGAGCTAGGAGAACTACAAACATCTAACGCATAGCGAAGGTGCACATGAGGGTCATTAGTCAAAATGTCACCTTAAAAAGTCCATGAAGTGAGGATGACCTCCCCAAGTGTCAATCACGTGGATGACCTGGGCCAGTATGAACGTTTTGCAAAAAGGTGACGAAAGAGCAGCGATGAAAATAGAAACACTGATGATGCGGGGAAATACGAGTGCCAGCGGAAAACATCGGCATTACAGCCGCGGCTCCGATGCATAGATTTATCACACTCACCTTTGCGATTCCTGGGTAATCGACCTCATAAAAACTCGATCAAAACAACGACGAAACGCTGACAAAGCTGTGAACATCGTGTGAAAAAGAAATAACAAGGTGAGACCTCATTCGAAAGGACAGCAGCCCCAGGGGCACCCAAGTGTTGATGTGAAGGATGAAACGGGATTAGTGGTGAAATAGTGCTGCTGAAACGGTCCTAGCCTGATTCTAATCTTTTCCACTGTCGAAGTGAATCCGGAAGATAAGAAAATAGGGACAAAACCGACCAGTACATTTCAATATCAACGAGCAGTAGGATGAGATAGTCGCGGTACTTCAGTTTGAAACGAAACTACCTTGTCTTGTTGGATGAAAACATGGTTATAGTTGTCTCAGAATAAATATATCCCACCAAAAAGCAGGCACAGCCATGTTTGAATGGTGTACGCAACCACGCCTACCACATTCCAGGGATGGGGTAGAACTATGTTACATACTAATCCCTTTCAATGAGCACTGAAAGAATGTCTTGCAGCTGTGAGTGACCAGAACGAGTAAGGATGACTATTTCCAACCTTTACCAAACCCTTTTAGTATGTGTCATTACATTTATCATCAATTAGCAGCGTACTAGTAAGCCTTTATCGCGGCGAAATGGGTTCTTCGCATTAAACTGAGTCCCACTATCAAGCTCGGCACAGGATGAGGAGATACCACAAAGGAGCCGACAAAATTATTACCCAAAAAGTTCTTCTACCAATTCTTCTACAAGTTCAAAGTCTTACTACAGGTCTTCTACAAGTTGAGCAAACCCCTCCAGATCGCCGCCAACTAGAGACAAAGTTAAACCATGTTTGTCCTCAAGCTTCACGAGACGCCACGAAATTACTTTACCATAATAGTGACTGATTTCCCGCTTCGAAGATGTTCATTTTCCGCCTTCAAGAGCCAGTGTGTCTTTTGCCCTCCTCGTACAAGCCTCATGCGCATTTGAACGTTATTGTCTATAGCATGCGCATTCCGGGAGAGACGTATGCCAGATTTGACCCCCTGACCTTTATGTTTTTTCTCATGACTGATCAGAGAGAACGTTGACGTTAGCAAGGCTGTGCAGTTTGATAGTAGAAGCGCCTACCCATGTTCATGAATATCTTGGACCAAGAATTGCCAAATCAGGAAGCTGCTAAAGGTGAAATTTCAGGTCGCAGATGATAGTGTACGTAGCTATGAAGCCGAAAGAGAAGCGCTAAACTGTGCCACACCCCGCAGGCGGCCAGAAGACTACTACTATTCTTGTTCATACGCAGATGTTCTACCCTCACTTATCAGTAGCTACATGAAAAAGCCGCGAGCAAGGAGTGAGCAGCGAGAAACCAGCATCGAGGATTTAAATAAATAAGAGGAAGAAAATGATAGAAGGAAAGTCTTCGGGTATTCTGGATCCAGCAAGAATTCACACAACGCCATGCGTGTTTTTGGGTTCAGACTACCTTCATACAGACCGATGATGGCGTCAAAGTCAGAAAAACAAACAAGGAACTTAGTCTAAGATGACGAAGAGCGCGAGTACTAACCCATGAGAGTGCCAGAGAGAAATATAGAACGAAGAAAGTCCTACGAAAGTATGGCATGTCAAGCATCCAGCATTCTATGACTATCTGTGAAAACACTAAAGTCATGACAAATCGCAGAAAAATCACCTGTAGACAAATGCACGGCGTAACTCGAAATGAGAAGATTTGCTCTAGAGTTCTTTTTAAAGGCTCCCGTCAAGTTTAACTCTATGAAAACAAGTTTACGACAGGTACTTAGCGAGGAAATAAGCACTTTGCGGCCAAGAAGCCTTTGTTGCCCTGCCATTAAAGTGATGAGAACTGCTGCGTTCGTTAAAAATGAGAGCGCGACCCTACATCCCTTGTCTTTGATCTTCTATTGATACGACAGAGGAATGCAGTAACACGCTCAGCGGTATCAGAGTAACATTCATTTGGCGTTAATTTTTCCTGGAGAAATCGGATGGCACTCTGATAAATCGGATTCATGACGGTGAATTCCGCACACATATGTGGAGAGATGAGAACGCGCCTCATACTTAAATCCATTCTCTCCAAATGGTTCTGGTACCTTGCTGAGAGATCAGGCTTATGGCGAACCTTTTAAATCGTGAGCGAACTCGACCCGGGGACATTGTCTATGATAATAACTGCCTACTACACCACTGCAAACCCATCTACGCCTTTCTGCACATCCGTATTGCTCGTGAATTCTTCCCTGTGATTACTCCTTTACCCTTCACCTGAGGTAGCTTCCACACAGTATCGCTGCTATCCTGGGAATGTTCACTGAAAGAAGACCTTCAATGAAAGATGTTCGTGATTTTAGCCGGTTTTACCTGTATATTGATGAGAACCGCCCCACTCTCCTAAGAAGAAAGGAGTGTGAGCATCGCGTCGCCTTGACTATTCCGTTTCGACTATCACCAAGCTTACCAGAGCAGAATCATTCCAGAAGATCTTAACGAAGCCACTTTCCGACTCTCTTGACTCCCATGTTCGACTACGTGAATCTCCTACATACATTCCATATCCTGTAGATGAAAAGGGGCGTGGCTGCTTACTCCAGTTCAAGGATGCTCTTTCATGGGAAATCGAAAATTGATAACTTTGTTATTCTCCCTTGTACTGGAAAGAGAAATGATTGCGTTAGGCCCAAAACGGAAAAATCCTTTCGAAATACTGCCGAAGACTTGCTGGAATACGCAGCCACGCCCTACCCATATCTGACACATTAGGTGCCCAATGATGTAACGTTTCTCTGAAGAAAAACTTCAACTGTTCGTAAGAAGAATAGAGCGATCGGCATTGCTTTGCATCTTTCCGGAACGCGCCACGTATTCCACTTCTCTTCGGAGTAGTGGAAGCATGTTGATTGCGATTCAGTAGGTTAGCTGACGCACATGTCTGTGTGTTACCATCTCAAACGAGCCTGATACCAACCAGGTAACCCCAGAATGCAAGAAGGCATATTTAACTCGGGCCGAAGTCGATCCGCAATCAGATAATGGAACCGCTAGACCGATAAGCTGCGCTGCGCCACCAGCCACCACACCTCCATACACCTTTACTGGTATGAAAGGCCAATCTCGTTGTAAGATTTGACGTCATCAAATGCTTCTACTGAAGTTGATACCAAGGCAAACTCTTCCGTACGACCGCACCTCGTGACAACAAAGGTCTGACGATCTTTGGGAATTTACCTGAAACCAACTCTCTCCTCAGAAGGAGCTGGCGTTGACAATAACGACAGATGAAAACTTCCACAGGTCAATCAGGCTCTACCTTGAGTTTATTCCGGAAAACAATTTCGACTCGAGAATCCCATTACTCTCACGATTAGTAGGCCATGCAGGGATTATAAGCTCAGTAGTTTGATGGAGGACCCCACTGCCTGATAGAAAGCGAGAGAAATGACATCGCGCCAAGTTAGTAGTGAATTGAAAGCACAGTCACGCTTAACAACGGAGACAGAGAATCATTGCATTTCTCCATTATATAATTCGGGCGCCTCTTCGCTGTACCTTTCAGAACGCTCCTAAGACGCACGCGCAATAGTTTACTGTCTCCGCCCATGCGATTAGCGTGAACCGTGCCTTCAAGTAACTAAAGACAATCGCCTTTTAAAGCACTCACCTCATTGGCCATTTTTTTCGGTTTGTACTTCCGCAATGATTCATTACTCTTTCGTCTTTCTTTAGTACTCTCTGTCGGTATCAGCAGCAAGGATGGCCCTGAATGTGCAAAAATTGGGTAATCAAGTGAGACCAATATGGATCGATAGTATGTTGGCATAGACTCTAAAAGCCCAGCGCAAAGCGGAGGACGGGATTATTTTCTGGAGTGTCGCCTAGGAGCGCTGTGGGGAATAGCGGGACCAGTATGACCACTTCGCTCCCCCCCCCCCTCGAAAGATCCCAGTGCGTCCCATCCCGGCGTAGGAGACGTCAGCAATCTGCGCTCCGTTTCTGAGCCATCTCAGGTGCAAGTGGTTGAACCACGCACTGGGGATCACTGCGATTCCAAACTCTCCAGTAGATAACAACTAACAAATGTACGACGAATAAGTGGCAGATGAGTAGAGTCCTTCTTAAGCATTGTTTCTTCCCTCACGCGTTTAAGGCAGTCATAGAATTCAAAACGCATGTGGTCGAAGTGAAATCCATAGTGGAACCACCCGTGGAGTTACGGTAGCTCCCTTAACAAGCAATCGCTCGGGTGACTCCGTAAGGTGCACGGGTGATTTCAGTGTATCAGGGCACGTCTCCGAACAGTTTTGCAGAATACGACCGCTAAGATCAGTACCAGAACAGTAAAATGCTCAGCGATCGCAGGCATCGTGAACTACGGGATCGGGTTGCAGAGAGGCCAGGCAGCCCTCTTTCCACCATGGTGCCATCCTGAGCCCGAAACAGCTCATGGTAAACCTTGTTTGGCTACGCTCCGAGCCATGCCACCGTCACACGTTCTTCGTTTGGAGGGATCGACGTGAGCAAAGTACAGCACCATAGGGAGATTCCCATCAGTGGATGTGAAATGAGGTGAAATGGAAAACTACAACCCTGAAACAAATGTCAAGTTGTTGATTCCGTTGTTCATTTGCTTGTGGACTGTTGACGTTGTTTGGCTTTCACGATTTTTTTTCGTTTCTTGTGCGCTATACCCTTCCCCTAGTTAGTGGGGTCCTGAAAGTCCTATAGAACTATGACCTAGACAGTTGAAACTAGTAGTTGCTTAGTGTCGCCGTCCACTCCCCTCCACCACTAGCTCTACGGCTCGACGAGTTTTTTGAGAGAAAAGCCGAAAAATTAATTGGAAAGCTGCGAAAAGTGGCAAAAAGTTGGGAAAATTTGGGAAAATGGTAGGTAGGACGGGGAAGGGGAAGTGTACCGGGAAAAGAAATTTCGGAGGATGGAGTCGTTTGTCGCAGCTATTTCTCCAACCCCGATGCTGTACCCAAAGCCGTCTAAGACAACTCTGTTCCGTAGGGTGATCGTAAATACAGTCTTGTTCGCTGCAGATGATGGGGCGTGTCAGTTAGCCTGGGTTGAGCGCGCTATCAGTTCGTTCTCCACCAGGTTGAAGCGGATAGGCGACAATAATTGGTGGAAAACGACTGATACGAATGATATGATGAAGTCTCGTCGGTTACTCGCTTCACCACGGGCGGGAATCAGGTTTAACGACGCGCTAACCCTCCTCCCTCCCCCCCCTGACAAGCCACATCATTCGAAGCGAACAAGACTAGCCATAAATTAAGTGCTCAGAAGTGGGAGTTCCCCTGAACACACAATCTCATTGCAATCTCTTTTTGCGCTAACCTTTGCAAGCTGCAACGAGGTTAGCTTATTCATTATAGCTCTTCGCAGGCGCAATAAATCAAAAATTTTACAGATGAAAAGAAATAAGAAGCATGTGACTCACTTCTCGAGCTGCCCGATAGGAGGTCGATTTCCAATTCGCCTGATTTCCGTCTTGTATAGAGGTTCTGAAATGACTCAATCCTTTCCAGTCCCTCACTTTATTTGTTCATTTCGAATAATATTTCTGTTGATACAATTCTTTAACAAGTAAGCTCAGCGTTGATATGGGAACACATAAAGGAAAAGTCAATTC
>MU932163.1:0-12059 GCA_036418165.1 Cooperia oncophora | reverse complement strand
GCTCCCATCTTCAACACTACGCCCTCATCCGCACAGCTGATTCCCGAAGAACTCTACGACCGTACAAGTGACGATTTTCATGCTTTTTCGTCCTGCAGCTTCGTTTTTCACTGAAAGGCGGGCCTTGAAGGCGGAGTCTGGGGAGTCACTGGAAAAAAGGCGTCACTGAATATTGCGCTATAGCGCCCCCTCCTTTACAACTTCCTTCCGCGAAACCAACACAAGGTTGTTCGTGTGGACCACACTACCCTCCCGACACCATACTTTAAATTACTAAACCTGATCGCGGACCGTACATTTAATCAGTATTGTGTATCATTGACCGAGATCTGAAGTCAACTCCTGGCCAGTTTTTCAAATCTTTTTGCCAGAAATTGTCCAGCCAGCAAGAACTCAATGAGATTGCTGAGCCATTTTTTAAGGTCTTCCCATGTTGCTGCTGTCATCTCCTTTTTTCAACAATGAGCGAAAGGTGGGGGCATGTAACAAAAGTTCCGTAATATGCTGCGCCATGGGCGCAACGAGCGACGCCGCCCCCAACGGACGCCGACGCCGCGCCCAGTCGCCCTACCTGGTTGTTTGAATATGAGTATTTAAGTGGTGGCAAATCCAATATCGCCCTTCACTGAACACTGTTCGCTTGAATTCACAAGAATTTACGTTGTTCCAATCAACATATTGATGAGCATGTGCGCATCGCAGCACAATGCGCCGCGCGCGACAACGCGACATTTATGATTGTCTTGTCCTTCTCATGTGTGGATTCATAGGCGCAAGGTCCTGTGAGGGTCACTTTATTGAACTTTTCGAGTGGGCCCTGACGATGTCTGCGGTGTGGCGTCGCGTGCCGTCGTGGAGCAGGACGTCTTAGCTCTATCCATGAGGCTCTCCATTGAATGGTCCCTTCACACGGTGAAACTGGCGTGTATGAAGTTCTTCCCGATCATCCTCTTTTTCGTCAGCGTTTCTCAGCGAAGCAAACGCTCTTAATCTTACCAATCTGTTGACCAGGGTGTAGAATGTCACTGAGATGCTGTTCTTGAACTTGGCAAACCAATCTCGAGCAACCCCCGCAACCGTAGCATCCCTCGGTACACACCGCTATTGCTCCGAGCAGATTCGATAGTTTCCGGCCGTATTAAGTTGGCGTTAAGTTGTTAAGGGGCGCTATAGCGCAATATCAGTGACGCCTTTTTTCCAGTGACTCCGCCTCCAGACTCCGCCTTCAAGGCCCGCCTTTCAGTGAAAAACGAAGCTGCAGGACGAAAAAGCATGAAATCGTCACTTGTACGGTCAGGACCAAAATGGGGTACTATCTGAAGCGGTTAGCATGTTTTCTGCCTTTTCCTTACTACTTCAGCACCTTGTCGTCTATATGCAAGCCCCTAATCCTCGATCTGCGATAGCGAGTGTTCGCGGGCTTTGCCTTTTTTTGTTTAAATTAATATGAGAATTTTCTAAAATGGAGGTAAGGTGGGGACTTATTCGCTCGCTATATACAGGGGGGGGGGGCAAAAAAAAGACATTTCGACCGAGTCACATATCAGCAAAGTTTTCGCAGCCCAGACAGAGGACGTGGATACGAGTACCAGGGCGGAAGATACCCAAGATGTTCCTCGATAAGCAGGAGCTGGCTCTCGCCCATCACCTTCATGTACACCAAAATATGAAGTCATCTCCAGTCGCAGCCTGACTGGAGAAGACCTTTGGAATTCATGTCACCTCCAAACAGCTGCGAAACTTCTAGTATGGAGTCACCCATGGATAGCTACCTGGAGACCAGTACTCTTGATCTGCAAGACCTCCAACATCGAGCAGCTCCGGCAACGTCGCTACGGTCCAGGACATCATCTTCACCCCATTCACCAAGGCGCGGGTTGATGGTGTGGACCGGACGTACCTGGAATGGAAAGACCGATATTTTCTTCGTGGACCCCGGACTGAAGGTGAGCGCTGGCGGTTACATCGAGCAACTCGAGAAGAATATCCTCTCCACATGTCGTCGCCCGTACCTTCTTGGAAACTTTGTACTGCTACAGGTGACACCACATGGAATCAAAGGGCGTTGGGAAAACTCTTGCCTACTTGGAATGGAAGGGCGTTGAGTACCTGAAGAAGGTGGAATATCTAAGCAGGTCACCTGACCTAAACCCCTCAATTACCTGCTTCGGGCGGAGTTCAATAGGGTGGTTTACAGTGGCGGAGAAATCAACGATCTCGCTGAACTCAGGCACCCACTCACGGTCGCGTGGCAGAATCTCTCGATGGCGCTCCTCCAGAAGGCTGTGGCGGAGTATCATGATAGTATTTAATATGCTCTTTAATATGGTTGGAAATGTCCGATAAGAATTTAATAAAGTGTAACTTATAGCGCCTCGAAAGTCAAGGGTGAAAAAAAGTTTTTTTAGCCCCCCCCCTGTATATTCGACTTAGCCAAAACTTAGCTTTTGCAGTACCCAAACTCGGTCAAATTGCAATTTGCATTTGCATGAGCCAGCAGCATTTACGGCCTATCGTGATTGAAATAGGTCTGTAAGTACTTTTTCTGTGAAGTACTCGACCGTTAAGCAATAGACAGGTGTTTCGTGGTCAAAATTTCTGGAGCAGGAAAATTGTTGGGATTGTGCAGCTGGCTAGTGCAAGTGCCTATTGGAGCGGGATTTCCTCTCTGCAACCAATAATTTAATCTATTGAAAATCTCTTCGTCTCTTCATACAGTGGATTAGTTAAGTGGCGTCAAACTCAGACAAACCACTTGGCCGGCTTTCGAGCGCTGACTTTTCATGTTTCCACAGCAGGTTCTGTATAACCTCGTCATCCGGGCAGTTGATTAGGGCGGTCGTCAACGGGCCGCAGCGCGTGCCAGGAACTATTTGCTTTTCCAGGCTAATTTAGTCATTTTTTCCACCTTGTGAAGATAAGGAGCTGCTAATCTGGGAAAAAGTAGCCAAAACAGTGAAAAGTTGGAAAAAATGACTAAATTAGCCTGGAAAAAGCAAATAGTTCCTGGCACGCGCTGCGGCCCGTTGACGACCGCCCTAATCAACTGCCCGGATGACGAGGGTATGTTAGCGTTCACAATCACCTAAAACTCATTTCTCCTTTTTTTTTCTCGAGGTTCAGCTACAGCGGACGATAGAGGCGCTCTCTTTTAGCCTTTTCCCTGTCAGAATCACGCTCCAGGTTTTCTGTGGTCTGTGAACACCGATGTGGTCCCGCTTTCTCTTTAGTGCTGCTTCGACACTGCTCTTAAAGCCTGGCATCATGCGTCGGATTTTGTTTTCCTTTCATATTTCTGCCAATTTTTCCATTTTTTTTTCTTTCGTCATCACTATAGAAAAAATGTAGAACCCAGGCTAGTGCTTCTCGCGAGATCAATCAGATCTTTGAACTCGGGAAAAGATGAAAAGCCGAAAATAGCAGGCTTACCAAGGGTTTTAGTTGAAAGTGAAGGTACAGGGGCGGAGAAAATGCAAATGAAAGTCACCGTTGACAAATAAATGTCACTTCAATCACCGACGGCTCATGACTTTCCGCGTTTTTTTCTGTTTGCTTTTTTGGGTAAAACTTTTGGCACTATTACTATTACTGCCTCAGAATCTGCTAAAAAGTTAACCGAAGAAGTTGTTCAGGGCGCAGTTTGGAGATAAGGGGAAGCATTTTTCACTTCCCTTGCTTCACTAGTTCCGGTTTACAAGTCTCACTCTGGTGAAACCTGTGAACTCTTGTGAAGCTGGAGCAAGCTCGTCAAGCCATCATGGTGAATCTGTAACTCGAGAAGAGGCCGCCTAGATGGGTCGACACGTAGACCACGTAGATGGGAAGTATCAAATGTGCAAAATACCCCCCCCCCTCATCGCCGAACTGCGCTTCTCTTCACTACCGTGGTCACGAATATAGCCTTCTTTTTTGGCCCCGGCACTATTTGCCCCTGCTGTAAAAGCCTCATGGTGGGAAAAGCTTGCAGGGAATGGTCTTTTTTGTGGGGAAGGCGGGAGTGCTGGGGTAGCGAGCCACCTATCATGCCCGGGAAAGCTGGAATGTGTGTACAGTGGTCATAGAACGCCGTGTAAACAAATGACTATAGCAAAAAAGTTGATGCAAAAATAACGCGACCAAAGGGATTAAGTCAAAGCTATCTAAGATAAAATAAATAATAGAGATTAAGTAAAATTTGAGTAAAATTTTACATAGTATTTTGATTGTTAGATTTCTTACTACACTTTTCTTATCTAAGTTTAGAGGGGGTGACTCAAAGAAGTAGCTTAGTTTCCGTTTCGCACGTGCCCTTAGACGGAAACCAAGCAGTTTGTAATATCCTCCTTCTGTGCTCATCAGTAAGGGAAAAGGAGGAACAAGGTGTTTATTGTGATAATTTACTATTATATGAATTTAGTAAAGGTTAGTAAATGTTTTTTGAGTTAATTTAGTTGTTCTTTTTGTACGAAACTTACTTGTTCAAATTTCATGTTACAAATTTCATGTTACATATGTAGCTTCTTTCTGTCACATAATAATATTTACACACAATACGCAAAATATATATGTGCAACCTATAAGTCGGCCATGGTGCCGAAAGTTCTACACAGATCCGTTTTTTCTTTACAAAACTATTTCTTTACGTTTCTTCACTTATTTTCTTGTCGTCGCTGCACCCTCGTCAAAGGCGAACGCTATATTCGCATTCAGAACACTGAAGATGAGCACCCTAGTGTACAAACTCATATCGATTCTGATGAGAAGAGCTAGGCGTCAAATGACGTCGTCTATAAAAACAAATGTCGTATTCATGATGAGAGCTTGAAAAATTGCAGTAAATTTTCACCATGGTGGCAGAAGCTGCAAAAACGATGGCTGCGATGGTACTTTTTGCGACTGACGTCAGCCTGTTAAATATTAGGTTGTCCGGAAAGTTTTGAGAAAATTTCACACTTTACTTTGAAGAAGTGTAGCAAGCGAATGCTCCCGCACCAGACTGTATACCAAGTGCTATGAGAAAAAGAAATGTTTGTAGATTAATACTAATGCTGGTTGGTATTATTCTCCATTGTTGGTATGATTTGACATTACCTGAAAAATGTACGAGCGCGCACGACTGCCTTTTACTTCATCTTCACCGTTCTGGCTCCTCTATCGGTTACATCGGGGATGAGGAACCGCCTCCGATGCTGGATAAAATGCGCTTCAAAATCGTCTATACTAGGAGATCAATCGGTCTCTTCCATGGAAGTTTAGCTTAGATGTTGCGTACGCACCCTCATTCCAGTACTCGCTTCAGTTTCTAGCTCTCCACGCAAGTAATCCGCCCAAAAGGTAAACACGAGATACTTAGTTCTAGCTCCCACGCAAGGTAATCCGCCCAAAAGGTAAGGGACATAGGATGGACAATATTTCATTATAACTATGAACTACTCTCTTTGTTGTTGATAAGTGTTAAATGAGCTGGTTGAAATTTCTCAAAACTTTCCGTACACCCTAATAGACTGGAAACATAACACATTTTTCTTGAAATACTGGGGGGGGGTCAGATGAGGAGCAGCTTTTTCCGAAGTTTTCGTTTTTCTTTCTTCTTCTGAAGGCTTCAAAAAAGAAAACATTCCCGTAACCTTTAACCACATGTTCGGTGTTTTTTCCTGGTGCTCTGATGCAAGGTTGATATGCTTTTCCACGCAGTCAACCGTGCCACAGATTGTTCATGTCCATTAGGACCCTGTCTAGCCTTAGTTTACAACGTAGGTCATTCAGACTAGTTGTTTTCTCTACTCCAGCTGTTCCACAATGAGGCTCCCTAGTCACGGAGAAGTCGAGCAGGTTAGAAGTTGGCTACTAGGCTTGTTCCTTTGAGGGGTATCCGACAATACGATAGACTGAGTAAGCTGAGAGACTATGACCCTATTAAAGTCCTAGTCCAGTCCTACTGAAGGATCATATTGATGGTATTATGTGCTAATCTGAGTATATGCTAACTCACTATCAGTGGTCCTGGAAGGTTCCTCTAAACATTTCAACTTTGGATTTTGAGCAGAGATCCTTGAAAGTGAGAGAGTCTTTCCCAGCAGGCCCATGCTGGTTCACATTACCCCGGTCGTAGAGCTAATGGAGGTTTGCGATGTGCTGTCATAGTAGGACCCGCTTAACATTCTAAAGATGAAAGTAACGTGATAGAACAAAGATCCGATATCGTCCTGATATCAACAAAACGAAGCTTACATGAAATACTTCTCCCGACCTTTCGCTCGTATAAGAGATCTTGGCGAGGAAGTCGTTGAAGCAGTCTTATTGAGGCGTTTTCGACGTTTGCTCTTGCTTTTTCTTCAATTGTAAGTCAATTAATATGCAATAACTTGAAAATGAGGCGGAGGTGGTGTAGTGGCAAGTGAAGCGCTTCATACTCGCGCCAAATCCCGGGTCAATTCCGCTCAGGCCAGCCAAGCGTCTACTCTCCGGTAATTGGTTAGGCTGCGTTTATACTTTGCGGCGTAGCGTAGCGTAGCGCAGCGTAGCGTAGCGCTTCCAGCGTACGCCAGCGGCAGTGCCGAAGAGAGGATGCATATCGATCTAGCTTCACCAGCGTCACCAGCGGCACGCTAGCGTACGCCAGCGTTTCTCCAGCGTTTCACCAGCGTTTTGCTAGCGCTTGCAGCGGCAGGGGAGTAGAGACTATGTGGCCGTGAGAGACGCGGAATCGACGTGTATTGTAGAGACCATGTGGCCGTCGGAGACGCAGAAGCGATGTGCATTGTAGAGACTATGTGGCCGTCGGAGACGCAGAAGCGATGTGCATTGTAGAGACTATGGGCCGTCGGAGACGCAGAAGCGATGTGCATTGTAGAGACTAAGGGCGAGTGAGAGACGCGCAATCGATGTGTTTTGTACCCTCCAGCTCCATAGTCTCTACTCCCCTGCCGCTGCAAACGCTAGCAAAACGCTGGTGAAACGCTGGAGAAACGCTGCGTACGCTAGCGTGCCGCTAGCGTACGCCAGCGTGCCGCTGGTGACGCTGGTGAAGCTAGATCGATATGCATCCTCTCTTCGGCACTGCCGCTGGCGTACGCTGGAAGCGCTACGCTACGCTGCGCTACGCTACGCTACGCTGCCGCAAAGTATAAACGCAGCCTTCCAGATTCGTCTGGGAGGATAAAACACTGACTTGTACATCGGCTGGCCCCGCAAGTCATTGTATAGGCCACATCGCATTCAATAAGCCACTACGATTCTGAATGGAAGTAGAATGCGTGCCGCATCCCACAAAGGGATTGATAAACGGCGAAGGCTTCATCATTCATCATTTACCTGTGAATTAGTTGACATAGCTTTCGTTTCGAATCCCTGTACATCGCGATGGTGTGTGGCGATTCCATCGTCGAGGATAAGTAGGTCGCGCGCACTGGTCGGATCAATGATACGAGTTTTTTCCGCATTCAAAAGTAAAGGGGTGTAAGACTGGTCCCACGTTATTTGTTCAAAATTACTGATCCAATTTTGGGCTTTTCGGAACTTGTGAATACGCGGTCTTCGAGACTCATTTGTATGTCGGTAATGCAACTCCGGAATTGTCGCACCGCGCCGCCGCGCGAGACGCCGCGACGCGATGTGCGCGACGTGACCTGACTTGCCGACGATAGAATCGCCCGGGTCCCCACAATTATTGTTGCGGATTCCCCAATAGCAGGGGGGGGGTCGTATTTTGTCGCTGGGAGAGGGTGGGGGTCGTGTTTGTTTATTATATTTGGTTGTTTTATTTTATTTGAGAAAACCTTTCGATAGTTGTCCTTCTTTCAGGGACGTTGTAAAGGAGGGGGGGGGGGGTCGTACGGACTCGACCAAAATCCCCAACTAATGTTGTGCTGTGCATAGAATGGGTATGAACCCGTGGTGTTGTGAAGCTCAGTTGCTACACAGGGGCTCTCCTTTACAAGTGTGGTTGGAATTCTCAAGCAGCTGCCACCAGAATATTGAAATGTCCCGAAGAAAGTTGCAGAAAGTGACTGAAGTTGAAGAGGAGTATTCTCAGTACTTATTTCCTCTTTGTTCACTTCTATACGTGGAATTGCCAGAAATTCGAACTCTGCTTCAACGCTCTGCTTCAACGCTCTAGGTCAAAAGTAGTTCAGTGGAAGTATCCGCCTCTATAAGTTAATGGCTAAGTTTGGTAAGATTCAAAACATTAAAGCTTAATTCTCAAAGAGGGCGGTACTAGTCACGCCCATCGAATGCTACCGCTGAGATGCTGTTAGTCCTACCCCTAGACGCTATTTAGGACTAATTTGTAGTTGTTTAGGGCTTCGATATCGTGCCTCTGCAAACTGCATTTTCTCTATAGATATCTTCGAGGTGTTACCTATTCTTGAGATGCTACACTTTTTTTAGAGGCTGATTACTACTTTGGAGTTATGCTAAATGAGCTGGTTTTGCAGCGCGACATCAGAGTTCCCACTCTTTTCTTATCTAACTGCTGAATTTCCGCTGCGATCCTACATATTACCCAAAAACTTTTTTATCGCACTCTGTGATTTTCTCCTCGCGTTTGCTATCTGCTTTCTCCCACGGTGATCCATCCGAGCGATAGTCACCTGCTTTTCAGTACTACCGTGCTATAAGACGGTAGAGGGAGTAGAGGAAGTGGGTAGAACGGTTCCCGACAACTTGAGGAAGAACAGGTCCATATTTCGAGAAAAGTGTGCCACTCTCGGCCGGCGAAGAATTTATGGCCCCGACGGAATTTAGAGAAGGCTCCTTTTTAAAGACACTCTCCGCGATCAAGTGATCAGAAAAATGCCTCCGTGCATATGGCATCGTTGTCCGCACTCGCAGAGAATATACCACTTTCGTCACTCGAAACGGCGAGATAACAGAGCTAGAGACGCGTGAGTTTTGCAACCGGTGCAACCGCGTACTGTAACTCTGCAAGACAACGACTTACAAGTGGAATCGCGCGTGCACATAGCGTTGCCTGGAGCGTCGTAGAGTGATTTCCTATGCTATTGCCGTGAATTGGTTGCACTCGAATCCTCTGATTAGGAATATTCTCCGAGTTATCTCTTTTTGTGACCTCGGCATCGTTGTTTATTCTGTTTAGATTGTAACCTCGGCATCGGCAATCTAAACAGCTTCTGATTAGGCTTGTTCTCATGATGAACTCGTCCAAGGGCGCCCACCCCACTGCTGGAGGGGTCTGTGCTCAGGGTGTTCCCAAACTTTTTTCGCTTCTTTCTCTACTGATGAGTTTTTGATGGGCTACTGGTTCATGACTGAGCTACCTGCTATCTGTTACTCAGCGTTATACGTTTCTTATGGGTATGTGACAAGAGGATCGTAATTTGCCGCGCTGCTGGGCGTCGCGTGCGACGTCCCGCCCGCAAAGGACGATGGTTTCAGGCAGTAGATGGCGACAACATGCAATTAAGGACCGAAAACAGTAATGAGTGTCTACGATGACGGGGTCTACATGAAGTCCGGTGCTCCATTCGACAGGTTAAAACGAGTTATGAAAACGCCGCGCCCATCGCCGCGCGTGGCGGTGCGGCGAATTACGATCCTCTTTACCGTCTCCCGGATGTTATCGTCCTAATCAGTCTTTACGGTCCCAATGATCACGGACTGGCCCTACACGGCGTTACCACCACTGTTTTTTTTTCTTCTCAATCGATCACTAATAGATCACTATTGGTAGAAAAGGCAGTCGCGGGCAGATTCGCCCGTCCTCTGACTCCGCCCCGACTGATTGTGACGATATCGTTTACATAAATTCTCAGCTGTGCTTATCTGCGCACTCTCCACCTACGGGCAAAAGTTTGAGCGATCTGAGTAAGCTGAAAATCAGTAATGACAAACTCCATAGAAATTGTTGAAGAAAAAGGCTTGATGACTCAAGCATTTGTCGTGGATCGGCATATTTCTGTGATGCGCCACGCATTCAACCTATCGCAGGCTCGCACTAGCGCTTGAGTGGGAGGCCTACACAACATCTGAGCGGGGGTTTAACCTATACTACGATTTTCATGGGCGTGTAAAGGTGGTTTGATGTACGAATCACGTTTTTTCTCCCAGACAAAGGTGTTACGGATGATCGGATTTTAGAGGGCTGAATAGCTCTGCTTTCATCACGGCTGTGTAATTCCCATGTGGGGATCGCGCATAGTCGCTTTGGGAATAAGTCTCCGCCCAGTATTCACGCCTAAGAAAATTTTCCCAACTGTTGATTTATCACGTTTCACATATGCTGATGCACACCATGAGTGTACGAAAAAAATAGATAAAGGATAAAAGGATAAAGTCTTCGCCGTTGATCAATCCCTTTGTGGGATGCGGCACGCATTCTACTTCCATTCAGAATCGTAGTGGCTTATTGAATGTGGCCTATACAATGACTTGCGGTGGCCAGCCGATGTACAAGTCAGTGTTTTATCCTCCCAGACGAATCTGGTACCAATCACCCCCGGAGGGTAGAAGGCTTGGTTGGCCTGGGCGGGAGTCGACCCGGGATTCGAACCCGGGACCGCGCGAATGGTGAGCGCCCCACTTGTCACTACACCATCTCCGCCTCATGAAATGAATGAATATGCTTTAGATTTTCCTTCAGATGCTGGGCGTTCCTGATAAGGAGTCGTACGAAGAAACACCTTCCTTGAAGACCGGCACAGCGTTTTCACCCGTCCTGATTACGTAATGTGGGGCAGTGGCTGAGGCCGATGGGAGCTCTAATCCACCGTCTACTTGTCACTGCAATACCTTTGCCCTTGAGAAAGATAACGGAAGATAAGCGGAGATAAGCAGCATATAACCGGCTTACGCCCATCACATGTTATTGGTTTGACGCATTTCCCAGGAACCTTACTTCGTATAAGAGCGGTACTAGTTAGCATTCAGTTTCTCTACTGACGAGTTTCGGCTTTCACTTTCCGATCTTCCTTTCTCGATTTGTCGAAAATTCTGTAACGCAAATAGCTCTCCTTCCTCAGCCTTTTCAGTGTTTCATGAGGGATGGATGTTACTCCACCCTTCTTTTTTGCTCTCAGTTTTCACCCGCGATGAGTTATAGAAGTTGAAAATATGGTGTCGGGAGGGTAGTGTGGTTCACGGCGAACACCTTGTACCGGTTTCGCGGCAAAAAATTCTAATAGAGAGACGCTATAGCGCAATATAGGTCCAGTGGTGCCTCCTTTTTTCCAGTGACTCCGCCTCCAGACTCCGCCTCCAAGGCCCGCCTTTCAGTGAAAAGCGAAGCTGCAGGACGAAAAAACATGAAAATCGTCACCTTTTCTTCACTATCGTGTTACTCAGAGCTTTGTCATCTACATGCATACCCCTATTCCACTAACTGTGACGGCGAATGGTCGCGGGCTTTGCCTTAATCTCCCTGTTGCGATGAGTGTGGCAAAAGCAACGTGCACCCCGGGTCACATATCGGCTTTGCGACAGTACCTAATGATTCGAAAGAAAGTGCCATGATAAATCGACAAGGCATATAGGGTTGATGCGTTAAACAATTTTGTGCCTCTGAGTAAGCGTGGCGCCTTTTCCAACCAAGGGCGCCGCCATAGCGCCTAACAAACGTGCAACATGCCGCCCCAGACGCTCAACCGCCCGCCCACAATTGGCCCCATCGACGCTGGTACTCTTATCGCTCCATATGTGAAGTACAACTGATATGAAGCGTTACTACATGTATATGAAAAAATACGTGCAGCCGTATCTGTTAAGACGGCTATTGGCACCATACCAACGGGAAACTCGTCCAAAAATGTTCGTCTAATCCGTTCCAAGCGAAGGCTTCCTCACTGGTCTTTGACCGTTTGACCTCGCTTTTTCTTCGTTTTGGCGCTGTGTAGCACTCCTGCTACCATTTTTAAGCAAACCCAATTATTGTGCCTCATGCGTTTAACATGGAACGGCTGCGATATGTCCATTCAGTAAGGAAAAATAGCTCAAAAATAGTGTGGACCAATTAGCTAGCTTTCTTTTCATGCTGGTATCATGCTGGCGTGTAGGCAGCCACCACCTGGTCCTAATGGTCCTGGTTCATGAGAGGATGATTCTGTTTTTGTTCTGAAGCAGTG
>MU932162.1:0-13174 GCA_036418165.1 Cooperia oncophora | reverse complement strand
TAAATGATGGAAGGTGGGCTGCAGGAACTGCCTACTGCCTTATGGGCAGTCAGTGGATCAGCCAACCCGAATCAACGAGGCCTTTACCACTTTGGGAACTCATGAACAAAAAGAAACCCGCATTGGAGAAGAGCATCAGGGCACATCATGACGATGGAGTCAGTACGACCTTCTTTCCCTGCAAGAAGTACTCGGTATGACACCCCTCGCTTCAGAACCCGTGCAATCAAAGGTATACCCTTGTTCACTGGAGCGTGCAGCGTAATGGATTTGGCGTGGCGCCAGTTCGTTTTCCTTCAATTGTTAAAGAGGGCAGACGACAACAGTTGGTGGAAAACGTGCTGGCGCCACGTCAAACTCAGTCTCCCTGACACGCCCCATCATCTGAACGAAACACGAACGTGATTGAAAATGTCTGACTACCACGGCAATGTATACTTTACAATACTGGTTTATTTGTTCTTCTTTCAGTATTACTTCTTCTTCACGGGCCACATCTGCTTCGATTTGGACAGTGGAAGGTTAGTTTTCTGCTCGTTCTATTGACAGGCTCAAAGATTCGTTCGTGAGACTGGAACCAATACCTTCTCAGTACTAGATTTTAGTAATCTTGAATGAGTTTTTTTTTTAAGAGGTCACGTGACAAAGTGCTGCTTGGTCACTTGGGTAGAGATCGACTAAGAGGCTTACAAAAAACTGCTTTGATTTTTGGCAGTAACATGGTACAGGGCGGAAAAAATATTCGTTTTGCATCAAGCCCTCCTACGGTGCTGCTCTCCGGTTTTGGCGCCGAACTCACTGAAGCTCACGATCAAATAAGCGAAGCGCATAGAAGGAAATGACCTGAAAGGCAAGCCCGAATTAAGTCGCCCTTACCCGCTGGATCCAAAAGCCCTGCCGGGCGAGCTCATCAAGGAAAGCCGGCAAATTTGCTCGTCATCGACGCAACACTCGGCTTTGAAACCATCCCCGGCGATGCATACCGTCGGCATGCTCAAAAACAGAGGCAGCAATGTGCTAGTTGACTCATTCGGGAACAAGAAAGCATGAGAACCAGGGCAATCGTTGTTGGGGATTCCCCAACAGGGGGATCGTATTTGGTCTCTGGGGAGGGTGTTCACAATCGCCCTGTGACCCTCTGAGTGAAGTTGCTGATTTTTCGCGGTTTTTCCGTTGTATTAATCCTTCCGGCGCCCGCTCGACAGCAAAATTCTGAGTGAAGGTAGGAAGTTTTTTTGGCAAGTTCTGGAAAAGTGGTTAGGGGCTTGGGTAAAGTCTAAGAACTGGTAGAGAGGTGAAGTCGTATTTTCCTCGCGCTTTTTCCGTTTCTCATGTGCTATTTCCCCCGAAACAAGGGAGGGCTCATAGATTTTGAACACACCCTCCCCCTCCCAAACAAAAAAAAAGGTGGGCAGGGGAGTTAGCGGGCTTGTAATCCCAATGATGAATGTGCTCGCTGATGAGGACTGCCTCCACAATGCGAGCGCGCACTTCTTGTGTGGGTGAACGTGACCGCTGCAGTGCTGAATACGCATACTTTAGAGAGGTATTAGCCTTAGGTCGCAACTCGTGCCTTTAATCGACACTCATGAGGACAAATCATGGGTACTGTGCCAAGCTCCCGAGTACGCTCTCCACTGACATCAAACTGATTCTGGAAGCTCAGCGACAACTGCTGCTATAGACACTGGCAGAAGTTCCTTTCACGATGTTGACCGGGGCTCATGCTGTGAAACACCCCAGCGAGCTTGCTTTGCCGTGATAACTTCTCTGATTGTTTTTTTTTCTGTTTCGCGATCTGGAAAACATGAAAGGTGTAATGCTAAAAGGAACTATTTGAGGAAAGAATTCGGGACAACATATATTGCAGAAACTTCCTACAACCGATGGTGTACGCTGATGGCGACGCGCACGCGTCACCACATGTCGGAAGCACCAAAACAGAATTTTCAAGGAACTCTGGATGAGACTTTGCTTTATAAGACTACCACATTTTTCTTCTCGCTGGAAGCCATCAGTGGTAGAAGGCGAATGCGAACGCTACAAAATCGCAATGCCAGACTTCTCTTGCTCAAAGCCAGCTTCTTCAAGCTACCTGATAAATGGCAGAGGTTTTGGATAGCAATTGTGAATACTTGGATGAATAGTCTGATCGTGAAGCGATTACGTCAAAATCAATGATGACAAGGTTTTCAATTCAGCCTGATATTCTGATTATAAGGTAGTGCAGTGGGAAGCGGCCCGTTCACCAAACGCGCGGCCACGGAGCAGATTCTATAATGGTTCCCCGCTAAGCCTACTAAGCCTTCTATTCTGGGGATGGTTAATTGGTACCAGATTCATCTGAAAATGTCAAAATACTGGCTTTCCGTCAGCTATCCTCGTAAGGCATGCCATGTCGCATTTAAAATGCCCCTGCGATTCCGAATGCAGGTAGAATGCGTGGAGCACCTCAACAAGGGATTGATCACGGCGACCACCTTATCTTTTATCCATTCACTTATCTATTTTACAGTTGACAACTTCTTTCATTGTGATTACTTCTCCACGGCGCAACTCTCGCAACATTTGCTCGTCGTACGAGAGGAGTCTCCTCCTACAATTGGGGCGGGTTCAGAAATCAAGGTCGCGCGATCGGATCCCACGATCTGATCGCTCGACTGCCCAGTCGAGCTAACGTCGTGAGAGGGGGCGCTCCACCGCTAATAGGTGGACCGCCGTCAAGAATTCTAAAGAATTTGAGTGAAAAGGTGATATAAGAAAACACAAACTTTAAGAAGTAACCTTTCCAGAACGTTTCGGAAAACGTAAGGCATGCGTGCACAGAAAGGTATAAGGGAAATGGAGCGCTGTATGAACGTGGCCCAACTGAATTCTGTTTCGGCGTGGAGCGCTCACGGTCGCAGTCGCTCGACTGGATCGCTCGATGGCGAAGTCTGGACGGAGCAACTTCCTGGAGCAAACCTCCTCTTCGCTATCCCAGAAAGGAGCGGCGCAATAACAGACCCGACCTTACGCCCCATTCATGCGTTTGCCAGTAGTTTCATACAGTATTGCTAGCCTTTGCCAGTTGTAGGGGCGCAATAACCTACTTGACATGATTCTGTCAAGTTGGTCAATTCGTCATTTATCGCCTAGAGTTGCCCAGCGTCTATCCATCGCATACTGTCGTGCAAGCTTGGCTCTCACATTACATCACTACTACCGCTATAGGGGCATTCTATCGGCCACTTGGTGTCTTTACACAGATCTCTTTTGTGCATGCTAAGTGAGAACAACGTGGGTAACTCGCTACTCGGGCTAGCCTCGATCCAATTAAGGGTTCATCGCGCTGTGTCGAAAGTTTTCCCACCAGGTGGATCTACGGAGCTGGTAATTCAGCTGTACAGTTTCCAGAAAATCGAAATGGTTTCATATATTTTATCTTTTCTCTTACCAATTTGTTGGAGATAACACTTGACTTCCAGGCATGTTGTGATCGATAGAATGTGCCCCAAGAAATCAGAACTTTGCTACACCATTCACATGTTCAAAACACGTGTGTGAGTTCATTTTCAAATTTTCCGCCTATGCGGTATTTTCTCACTTATCGATTTCAATAGTGACTTGATTTGGTGGTAGAAGGGAGACGGTAAAGAGGATCGTAATTCGCCGCACCGCCACGCGCGGCGATGGGCGCTGCGTTTTCACCTGTTCGAACTGAAGCACCGACTTCTGTAGACCCCGTAATCGTGGACATTTCATCTACTGTTTTCGGTCCTTACGTGCATGTGTCCATTATCTGCCTGAACCATCGTCCGTTTGGCCGGGCGACGTCTGCACACGCGACGCGCATAGCACGCGCGAAATTACGAAATCTCCTTCGTAACATAACTCCGCGTAGAAGGCACGGCTGGGACGGCTCTACTGAAGAAAGGTGTATTGAAAATAGTAAGTTCGATTGATCCTTTTCATACTTGAATGCCCCACTCGCTCTGACGATAGGTACCAACAGTTCCCGTAGCTGGAGACTGAGAATTGGAGGCTTAGAGTACACATCCGGGTGTTGAGTGTTACAGTGATCCCTGCAAACGATGTGTGTATGACCCGCCGCGCACAACGCAGCCAAGGCTGCACTGTCCCAACAATTGTGCCGTCCTCAGCCTGGTACAACTGGTGGGAAATCTGCTCTGGCTGCTTCCTGATCCAAACACTTTCATACGCACGCTCTGTTGCAGAGATAGCGAGTGCATGTCCCGGCTTTTAATGCGATATTAATGAATGAAAGGAGCAGCATGGTGTTAAAGGGTCATGGGTCTGTACTGTAGACGGGATTTATCGGTTTTCTTCATAGCAAAGCGACCCCTATAGTCCCTAATCTATTGACGTCAAACTAAGTGCAGGATTCGTAGGATAAATATGGATGAATATTCATCCGTAGAACCAAGGAACCGATTGAAGCAGCGAAGCTTGGGGAAATCAATGATCGTATTGTTTCCATATTTCCGCACATAGTTCACGTGTTTTCGGCCATTTCCTACAGCGTAGGTTGTGCTAGAATACAGAAGCAGGTAGAACTCAATCAGAGCCGCCAACTGCTGTCGCGCTTCAGGGGCTCCTTTCCCGTCCCTTCAAATTAAAATTCGCACGGTTAGGAAATCGCCTAGGGCGTCGCGCCACGCTGCAATCAGGGCACGCCATCGTTGTAATAATCACAACAGGGGGTCGTATTTGACCTCGAGGAGGGGAGGGGTCGTAAGCGCAGGGCCCTTTCTGAAGTGAAGTGCAGCGATACCCAGATGTCGTTCAGCTTCATGATGAAAGACTTATTCATGTGAAGAACACCTGAAGAGACACTGAAGACAGAAGCAACCTGCCGAGCGCAGAAGTGGTGAACGGGCGATGACAGGAGGATGGCTACTCACAACGACGTCATGATGAAAATGCACTTCCGGGCCTTTCTGTAGCAAGAACACATCTGCTTGTATGGAGTTAACCCCATCTAGATTACATCTTCCCAACACCTCTGCGTGCTTTATCAGGGCGCTTATGTTTTAGAAGCGTACTAAAGTCTTCAAACGAACTGGAGGGGGTATGGCGTCAAAGGGGTGGGTTTTTCGTTTTTTGAAAGGGTCGCCATGAAAGATACAATCTGGAATTCTTCGAATAGCGCGCTAGGGGTTAAGGATGAAATTCTTGCTAGAAAGTAGATATCTTCGTAATTTCGACAAGCTTTTTTGTTCTAGAAATGGCTTTGCATGAAGATTGTTATGGCAGTTCCAAAGCGTAAGTAGTTGCCATGACCTACAAAATCGCGGACCATAAACAGGGAGAGTCCTTGTAAGAGGCTTTTTTGAACAATTGCCTCACTCAAGTTAATACTTTGTCCTAGTGCACTCAACAACTGCTTTCCCTCGCTTAAAAAAGCATCACATTTCAAAAGTTACGGATGTTCGCGAGCGGGTCTTTCAGAAGTGCTTGGTTGCAGACTACAAAACCCCGAACCGCCTGAAATGGCTCGCTTCCAATACCAACAGCACAAGCGTAGCTCACCTTTTGAAGGCCCGCGAACAATCCAATTGCAAAAGCTGGCGAACTTGATTTTTCACGCATTTCTTCCTATGTCATTGGGTTTTTAATGCCATCAATCTCTAAATTACTATTTTTTGCTGAATAGATTATGATTTGCACTACGGTGGTGACGTCCGTTCCTCCAAGTGGTGCCACCGGGACCTGCTCGCTTTTGCGGGCTGAGCAGAACGCGGACGAACACGAAAGCAGGCGACAGGCCTTCGTGACGGGACACCCCCAGTCACATCATCATGTTTAGACTATGCCATAGTGTAATATCGAGATATATGCATACGAGCGTCGCGGGAGCGACGCGCACTCGCCACGAGTGTGGAAAAATATGCGAGCGTCCTCAATGCAAGAGACGGCCCATCGGCGCGGGGGGCAAACCAGGCTAGTCCAAAAGACGTGCAGTGTGTCAAAGGCTCGTATTGCGACGCTGAACGTGGGGACGCTGACTGGACGCTCGTACGAGTTAGCAGAAGCCCTAGAGCGTAGAAAGATCGACCTCTGTGCCGTGCAAGAAACGAGATGGGCTGGTTGCAAGTCGAAAGAGTTAGGTCTCGGCTTCAAAGCCGTTCTTTGTGGCGGGCCGAAAACTACAAGTGGTGTGGCCGTGATCGTGTCTCAGCGATTCCGCGATTCGATCATGAGCGTAGTTCGTTTCGACGACCGTTTGATGAAGATTGTTGTCGCTATTGAACAACGACTGTACCACTTCTTCTCCGCATATGCCCCACAAACTGGATGCTCTGAGCAGTCCAAGGACGATTTCTGGACTCTGCTGGACGAGAAGACAGCTGAAGTGCCACCAAAAGACGGTATCATTGTAGCCGGCGATTTAAACGGGACACGTGGGCGCTGCAAAAGACGGCTATGCTTGTCATGGCGGATTCGGCTACGGTTCACGGAACGCCGATGGTGAGCGAGTCCTTGAGTATGCAGAGTCGCATAACCTCGTCATTCTGAACACAAGATTCTGTAAACGTGACTCCCATCTCATCACGTTCTACAGCGGGAGTACTAAGACAACATAGACTTCGTTACTCTCAGGCAATGGACTCGTGACAGACGCTACGGTAGTACGTATGAAACGTTTACACGCAGCATGCCACTGATCTGCAGCTCAAGACTCGTAAGCTCCCAGGCGGAAGACAGGTAGCCGGGTCAGCCTACTTGAACGAAGCGGTCCTTGAAAGAAGTCAAATCGGTGCGCTGAAGAGCAGGACGGCAGCTGCTGATTTTCGTAGTCGCACTGCCTGAAGTCGTAACTGTTCATGGAGCACCTGGAACGAAGCTCGTTATTCGTAGTAGCCAGACCGCTTCGCTCGAACTCGCACAACGAAGCCTCCGACGCGGAGGATGACAAACGACAGCTTAGGCTCTGGAGGCATGGTGTACAAAAGCGAAGCATTCGAAGAAAAGAGCAGTCTCTATTCACGGGTTTCTTGAGACAGTAATCGGCTGGACAACTGCGCAGCTATCGGAGCGAGGAATTGTGGCAAAGACGGCCGTGGCTGCTGGGAAGGCCGCTCACTTCGATGATATCAGCAAGAAGCTGGAGGCGCGCGGCGGTGAGCCGGTACCTATACGGACTTGCCAAGTCTCGTCATAGCCAAACCGAAGACATTGAGCAGACCATTCTCTTGGCATACAGTGAGTGAGAATGGGCATTCTGATGACGGAGGAAAGCGGTTATGTGCAACCATTTGGCGTGAACACTTCGAGAGGATCTCAAACGTGGAATTCCGCCATCCCGCTATAATGAAGGACTGGCAGCAGAGCGTGACGATCCCGATTTGGAAGAAGAAGGGCAACCCGGCAGAGTGCTCGAACTACCGTCCAATTCGCCTTCTCTCGCACACTATGAAAATCTTCGAGCGAATTGTTGACGCCCGTGTTCGTGATATCGTCCAGCTTTCCATCCAAACCAGATAAGTGCTTCGTTGACGGGTTGTAGCCACCGTCGACGCCATTACATGCGCCGCTATGCTGAGAGGAAAAACCGTGAAAGCGAAAACCCGTGACATGATAGCCTTCCATAGACCTGGAGAAGGCCTTCGATCGTGTGCCACGTGACGTTATATGGTACGCTTTGAGGCGGCATGGCGTGCCCGAAGAGCTAATCGAGTGGGTGCGCATCCTTTACTCATGCCCAGGGAGCCAAGTTCGCTCACCAGCGGGTGTTTCAATGGAGTTCCCCATCACCGTCGGGTACATATCAAGGCTCTGCGCTCTCCCCACTTCTTTTCGTTGCCGTCATGGATGCCATATCACAAGATCTTCAGAAGGAAGTGCCTTGGACCCTGCTTTACGCTGATGATGTGATGCTTGCTTGTGAAGATAAGAGCGCACTGGAACAGCAGGTGCAAGCTTGGGCCGAGCGTCTGGCGAGGTTTGGACTCAGGTTGAACGTCAACAAGACCGAGTACCTGACCACCGACCCAAATGAGCAGGGCTCTCATTAAAATCGAATGACACGCGGCTCAACCACGGAAAACATTCAAGCACTTGCGTCGGAATGCCGCAGTCTGAACTCGGGAAGTGAGTACGAGTGGCGCATGTCTAAGTGGCGATCCATGTCTGGGATCCTTTGCGACAAGAGAATGCCAGAGCGCCTCAAGTCAAAAATCTATCGTACTGTCGTCCGACCTGTCGCGTTATATGGTGCCGAGTGCTGGCCCGCGACCAAAGAAGTTGAGGCTCGCCTTGGTGTGATGGAAATGAAGATGCTGCGCTGGACGGCGGGCGTCACGCGAGCGGACCGCATTTGTAACGATGTCGTGCGCAAGAAGTATGGTGTAGCCCCCATAGCAGAGAAATTGCGCGAAACGCGCCTTCGATGTACGAGGCAGTACTTCGCGGCAGAAGAGCGCGAATCCGTTCCCGTAAAATTGCTCTCGAACTCGGACCAGGTACGCGGGGCGAAAGCGGCCAAAGGGACGTCCCAAACAGCGCTGGCTCGACACACTGCATACCGACTTAAAATTAGCCGGCATTCACCCCGATCAGGCATTCAATCGGGAAAAATGGCGTAGTTATATCAAAAGAGCGGACCCCGCCATCAAGCGGGACAAACGCTGAAGAAGAAGAAGATTAATGATTTATTATGGCTCCTTATCATCGTATTTCTCATATCTATCCTTGATTAACGTCGCGTCTTTTTTGTTGTTATTGCAGATTTTCAATTTTTCGTATGTATTGTTATGTTCCGCTGCTGACCTTAATTCCTTTTTTTTTTTTTTTCTTTACCAGAGTAGCAGCCGACACGGGTGGCGAGGAGAGTCGTATCGGATACTCTTCCTAATGGTCGATATTCAGTCTGAAAATATAACACATCGCGACGGCGTGCGTGGGTGTATACCCACGTCGGCGAGTCACGTTAATTTTGTACATACCATTAGACACGCCGTTCAAACACGAGCGCAGTAGAGACGAGCAGGCACTACAGCTCGACTGGGTTTGGGTCACTAGGCAAAAAAACGCTTTGCCTTTTTCTAGAATAAGAACTAATAGACTCCTTTCCGACAGGCTCGGCCAAGTCAGCGTTATACGATATCTCAAGTATGATGCAGTGCCAGATGTCATGCTGACCTCCGCTTTCCTGCTCCCACCAAAAGATTCGTTTCGTTTTTTCTCTTACTTCACATTTCAGGAATTTTTAGATGATTCAGTCTAGAAGTCAAGATGCTCTCATACGATTGCTCCGGATTTATTCCGCAAGGTGAGGTCAATAACAATAATTCGGAAAGTCCGAACTGAAGATGATGAAGATGACGAAGGCTAGAATTGAAGAGCAACTATGTATATATAAAAAATGTAAATAAAAATTCAAGGGAATGTATATAGCGAAAACCTGTGTAAATCTTCGCAACTGGCGCGATTCCTGCTCTAAAGCCATGGAAAGGCTTCAAATTGAGGATTCGGAGCTTGGGCCGTTTTTAGTCTCATTTTTGATATGAAAAATATGCGGCTTAAAAAATAAAAATATGCCACTATAAAGGGGAGGCCAAAAAAAGACATTTCGACCGAGTCACATATCAGCAAAGTTTTCGCAGCCCAGACAGAGAACTGGATACGAGTACCAGGGCGGAGGATACCCAAGATGTTCCTCTATAAGCAGGAGCTGGCGCTCGCCCATCGCCTTCATGTACACCAAAATATGAAGGTCATCTCCAGCGCAACCTGACCTGGCCAGAAGCCTTCGTAACTCATTGTTCCACCCAAACAGCGCTGCGAAACTTCTGGTATTTGTGGTCACCCCATGGATTAGCTACCTGAGAGATCTAGTACTCATTCGTCTGGGAAGACCTCATCATCGAGCCAGCTCCGTCAACGTCGCGACCACCGCTGTGCCAGTCGACATATCTTCCCTCAGTCGCCAAGGCGCCAATGATGGTAAGGGAACGGACCGTACCTGGAAATGGAGAGACCAAATATTGCTTTGCCCGGGCAACGCGCACTAAAGCTGAGCACTGGCGGTTACATCGAGCAACTCGAGAAGAATATCCCCCACATGTCGTCGCCCGTACCTTCTTGGAAACTTTGTACTGCTACAGCATTGAAGTCGCAACCACCATGAAATGAAGCGGCGTTGGACGAAACACTCGGCCTACTTTGGAATGGAGGGCGTTGCTGTACCTTATGAAAGCGTGAATATTCAGAGAGCCATCTGACCCAAACCCTTCAATTACCTGGCTTCGTCTGGTACACTGGAGTTTATAAGGGTCGTCTACGGTGGCGCAGGAGGAATGACTATCCCGTGAGTCTTCAGGCTCCGCACCTCACGTTCGGCAGAATCTCTCGATGGCGCTCCTCCAGAAGGCTGTGGCGGAGTATCATAATAGTATTTGATATGCTCTTTAATATGGTGGTGAAAATATCCGATAAGAATTCAATAAAGTGTAACTTACAACGCCTCGAAAGTCAAGGAAGAAAAAAGTCTTTTTTTTGCCCCCCCCCTGTATATCCCCATGGAGGTCCATCGCGTCTCGAAATATGGTCGATCAACTGTGGGAGCTTTCTAGCTCTATAGAGCAACGACAATCTCAGAGTGTACTGGTAGACTTCCTCTACTTCACATCAGCGCTTCATTCGCGGTTGCTAGTCAAATGGCTAGATTGTTCTTGTGCTCGAAAGTGTGGAAGGTGTCAAGGCTGATCAGACTTCGCCAGGACGCACATCGACGCGCTGTAAGGCTGCGTTCATACTTTGCGGCAGCGTCTACCATCGTTAATAGGGTCCATCAGCGTTCACCGTCGACCGGGAAGGCTCCGTGGAAAAACTAACGTGTGCGCGTTGCGACGCAAATTTTTGACGTCCCCGCGGCGGCAGGGCGAAAGCTGGTGGCCCGCCACTGTGTTCCAATAAACAGCCGCTTTTGTGTGAAAGGAAAAAGAGGAAAATAGAGAGAGAACGATGACTGAACAGATAGTGGGTGCTTACAGGTGAGTTAGTGGTGTGACAGAATACAGAAAGTCGTCTTTCAGGGCGAGTTGCTTCAGCAATGGCAGAACTGGCGAAATAGTTCCCTTCGATTGTGAAAACGACGCAAACAGCTCTTACGCAAACGTTTAAGGTGAGGTTTGGCAAATTGCCAACAGTTGGATGTGACCTTATAACGGTATGACGGTAATCGAAGGGAACTGTTTCGCCATTTACTGAAGTAATTCATCCCGATGGTCGACTTTTCCTGTATTCTCTCACCACTACCACTAACTCACCTTGTAAGCATCCACTATTTGTTCAATCCTCTTTTCTCTCTTTTTCCTTCCACATAAAAGCGGCTGCTGATCGGAGCACAGTGGCGGAGGCGCAGGCCATCGCCCTTCGCTCCGCCCTGCCGCCGCGCTGACGTCAACACCGCGCCGCATACGAGAGTTTTTCCCTCCTCCGGACCGGGATTAGGAAGCACGGGAAATAGGAGGGTAGAAAACAGCTAGATCAGAGCGCTGTTGGAATTTTAGTGCGTTAGGCTGTGTCGTGCTTTGCGGCAGCGTCCACCAGCGTCTACCCGTTTAGTAGGGACCAGTAGCGTCGTGAAATTGCGGCGCGTGCGACTGCACCGTACAACTGCTGAGGCACAGAATTATGCAGGTTTTGTAAGGTGTAGTGTACGTGCGTGCATACGACGTGATTTCATGACGCCTTATCCAGCTGTTTGCTACGCTCATAATTGCCCGTACTCCTTCCGGTCGTTGTGAACGCTGGTGGACGCTGGCGGATGCTACACTGATACCATACTTCCTGTGCCTTTCTAAATGCTACCAGACGCTAGATCGATGTCTATATTACCTAGTCCTACCGGATTCCCAGAACGCCAGTGCTCGCTGGAGGACGTTGGTAGACGCTGGTGGACTCTGCCGCGAAGTATGAAAGCAGGCTAACGCACTATCATTCCAACAGCGCTCTAATCCTATAGACGAAGGTGCGGGCATCGATCGGCGCTCTTGGCTATGTGTTATTATGTAGGTAAGCTTGTGCATTGAGAGAGTATGGGGATTTAGAGTGTGCGCATCTGCGAGTGTGGTGAGCTACAGCGCGTAACAGCGCGTCGAAGCGCGTTATCACGAAATGTGAACGCTGCCAAATAGTTGACAATACTGTGGCACTTCCGGCTATAGTTGTTTGTTGGTCACCGACATCCACATGAGGGAAACTGTTCTTCTTTTCCAGGTCCAGAAAGTTTGAAGGATACCATGGGTTGTGTGGACTATCAGACGTGGAATGTGAATATCAACCATTTTGCCTATGATGTGAGTGTTTTCCACGTGGTGATAGCATCACAAGGGAATTGCATTTCTTGAGCGTTACCTAGCCTCAGAGCCAAAAACCCGTCTCTTAGCGTTCTTATACTACTTATACTATACTGAGCAGAACGTGCCCGAAATATCGTACATTTGTAGTATAATACATGAGTCATATGGGAAGGCGAAAATGGACGTCCTGGCGACCGAGGCACGCCGTGTCGTTAGGGGCAACTTGCGAACCACAACCCTCCCCCGCTCAAAAATTCTTCCTCCGGTACGACTTCTTTCCTAAACCCCCACATTACCTAACATTTATGCGATCCCTAACTCGCTCAACGTCCTACCACTTTACAAGAGTTTGCAAAATCTACCTTCAACCTTCAAAATATAGCAGTATTATTCTACGATAGAGTTTTTAATTAACTGGTTCACTGTTGACGGGTTGGCAAATATTGGCGGGGATCTCAAAGCGGACAATTTTAGAATGATTGTAGCTTGTACACCTCGCGATCCTCACTGACAGACTCGGTGCAACGATCAGAGGAACCACATATACGAAACGTCGCTCGAAATGACTTGCGCTTTGACCAATTGAACCCATCATCCGACCGTGGAGTGTGCTGTGAGGTCTCAAAATTGATTGGGAGAATACAAATATTTGTGGTTGCAGGCTAATTTCAATATTATGCCTTGTCATGGTTAGTCGGTTTCTCACGTACAGTCCTCATCATTGCGGACCGGTGGGGCGTGACAGTGCGGCTGCGTTTGGTGCGGTTTGGCAAAGTCTGAGCGCTATAAAGTATGGGCTTCCTATGAAAATGGAGCGCCATTCTATTTAAAAGTGTTCTTGTTAGACAAATATGTTATAAATTTGG
>MU932161.1:0-11058 GCA_036418165.1 Cooperia oncophora | reverse complement strand
CTGTATTGAAGCTCATCTACATCACTATTCCAAGTCAGAAGGTTGTTTTATCATCTTTGTGGACTGAACTGCTGAAAATATTGGATTCTTTCGTAGGTTCAGAGCTATGATAGATAACAATTTGCCTGTGATACAGATCGAATTCGGGAGACAAGTGAGGAAGAGTAAAAATCTCGGTATTCTGGTGGTCCCTTCCCGGAGTGGGTTGACTGCCAGCTGTCCTCATCGTAAGCTCGTCTCCATGATCTGAGCTAGAGCGCTCCTGTGGTGCGATTAAATTCTCCATAACGCTGAGCACTGGCACGGGATCAGTTTGAATAGATTGAATTATAAGCACTGCAGTTGATGATAATATTGGTGTTGCTCACCCAAGTCATAATAGATGTACATATGTCGCTGAGAAGAAAAGCTGCGGGAAGCAGTAAGTCGCGGCTGTGAAGTTTCTCGTGAATGAATCATGTGGCAAGACCTGGAGCGGATCTTGTGCAGGTGAGCGCTCTACACATGGTCTCGTTGCCATCACTCAGAGCGGTGGCAGGAGGAGCGGGAGGAGCTCATCTCCAGCTCTTTTTTTCTGCCAACAGCGGCCGGCTAGTGATTGATTTAGGAAGGAAAGGAAGTCAAAAGGCAGGGATGGGCTCATTGCATGCCTCTTGATAGCGCTGCGACTGATTGCGACGATATCAACTGTATCTCTCTGTGTTTAGTTCATTCCTATCGGTAGGAAGATCCTTCTGGTTCCCTTCGATCATGCCGATGACTCTGGAGATCTGTAAACTCTTGCAAAGCTCCGCAATAGTACGCACTTCGTTTACAAGCCCTCTCACCGGATTGAGACTTGTAATTTGCCGGGAACTGGTAGAAGAAACCGGCGAAAATGTGTAACACCTCGCCCCTAACCATAAGCCAAAACAATTGTGCGCTCGTCTGGGCCCTAGAATTTGTCATATATGTAGATCCAACACGAACTGAGTAAATAAGAAATTGATTCTTATTGTGTTGATTTGATGATCCTATGGTGATGATGCATGCAACCTCAATACAGCCTGAGAAATTGTTTAGAACCCTGACCGTAAATAGTAATATAGTAGGCGGCATCCCGGAGTAAAAACTGATTCTTGTTGTGGTTGATTGATATTCTTATGGTGATCATGCATATGAAAACCAGAGTTATGGTCGTGAACCTTCGCGCTACCTGACGACCCGTTTATAGCAAATTGGAATGCTTCAAAGTAGTGATTGGATCATCGCAAGAAAGTCGTGCCGGATAATATATGGGAAAGTAGTAGGTTCGATTCCAACGGTGTGTAGAGCTATTACTCACCCTATTATCCCATACGTTGCAGATGGCTTCGCTGCACGTGCACACTGCATATTTAAGATCGTGCTAGGTTTGCTAGGTCAAGAGGGGAAGGGGAGAGTAGGAGTCTCAAGTCCGCAAAGCCGTTTTTACACTTTTTTTTCATGTCAGAAGTTATCGCGCTCTAACTTTCAGGTGATTATTAATCTAAAGTGAAGAAAAAATGAACGAAAACTCAAAGACCCTTTGAATAAGGCTTCTGGATTGGATGAGTACTGATAGGGCTGCTGCGTGGACGAGAGACTAAAGACAAGGGATGAGAGAAGAGGGAAACGAACTGGAGGGCAAAGGTCGGTGCTGTGAAGGACGAACGCAACCTTTGACATCTGTGTTTACAGATTTTGCAAGGATGCTGGCATATCTCGCTTGCAGGTGGTTGAGGCAGCTTTTACGAGTGACGTTCTGTCGGCCGACGATCGCAGCGCTCTCGCTACTCACTGGGGGCTGCGAAAGTGGGGTTCCTTCACTATGAACACCTTGACGACATTCTGAGCCACCGGTGGCTCATAGGTGAGTGGCCACGTGGGACAACTTGAGCCCTCATAACTTTCTCCATCACTTTTCGGCTTATTGCCGGCAGTCTCAATCGATCTTTTTCATGTGTTCGTAACCTGTGAAAGGTGAATGTCCAACAGGGATGAGCAAGAAAAATGTTGCTGCCTCCATGGGATATTTTGAATTAGAAATTGAAATTTTTCAACTGGCTACTGCTGCGGCAGAAACCTCCAATTCTTATTGGACGGGACTTGGCTGCGGGGGCTGCGCGCGGCTTTGATCATGAACGTGAGATCTTATTTGTCGTTGGCGCCATATGGTGCCAGTAGGCGCCATTACAGCGCCTTTTTGGCACGGATGCGATAGAAACCTCCATAGCTAGGTTATTCGACATCCTTTAACGAATGTCGTTGCCCTCCAGTGTTGGCGCCACCTGGCGCTAGCCAGGCGACTTTGCGTTGCCAGTTTTAGTCTTTTTGACACGGAATTCGATAAACGCTCCCCAACTAGGTTATCTGACACCTTGTTCAGCGAATATGGTCGAATAAGTGATAAAATAGGAAATTTTGCTAGAAATGCGCGAAAAAAGTGGGCGAGGCCTAGTTTGCGGAGCCTTACGCATCTTTGTGTAATTGCTTGCCTGTGAGCACATCCAATATGTGAAGAGTGTGTTTGAAAGCGTCAACGTTGAGATAAGGTATGAAAATTAAACATAAAACGAAACCTGTTAAAAAGTGGGCGTGGCCGGCTATGTGTGTCGGTGTGGCCAGCTATGAAATAATGTGAAGCAGAAAATTCCAAGAAAATTCTCAGAAACAGAAGTTATGGCACACATTTTGGAAATCACGATCGCGCTAAAAAGTGGGCGTGATCGCAGAGGGCGGGGCATGAGATGGCATCAATTTTGGTCATAAGATGGTTTTGGAATGCAGTCGCCTAGGATTGACTTATGCATTTTGCGAATTCGAGCATAGCGGCAACAAAAAAGTGGTCCACGAGGAGCAAATATGAGCCCATCGGTGCTCACAGAGGACGCGATGGCCATTGTCCCCCACGTGCGCTTCCCGCAGAAGCGCGATTGTCGTAACGTGTTAAGGGTGGATATCCATACAGGTAGAGAATACTGGTTATCCCGCAAACGCATCATGGTCTCTTCTTGCGAACAGTATTGTTTCGTAGCACATTGCAGAAAATGAACCCCAGCAGCCTTCTTACCAGTCTCGCTTACAGAGGTAACGTATTATTATTCTACAGATCTTCGTCATTATTCCTGAATACAGGGCACATCATGGTTGGGGATTCCGCAGCGAGGAAGTCGCATTGGTCGCTGGGGGAGAGGGTCGTATTTGGTCTGGCAAACGTTTTTTGATACTTGATTTCTGCTTGTTTCAAATGAACACAGACGGACGGGGGAGGGTCGTATATGTTTCTACTGCGATGAAACTTGACGGCATTGAGAAACATTTTTCCTGGCTGTTGATGTTTCCGCGCTGTTCCCCTCCCCTCACCCCTGCTCGACAGCTCATTCGCATTAGGGGATGAAGTTAGGGAGGGGGAGTCGTATCAAGCCACCCTTTAGAAAGAGGGGATCGTACGGATTCGACAAAATCCCCAACTAATGGTGTGCCCTGCTGATATATGACTTTGCTATGCAACTTCTACAGGTATCATGTTGGATCTGAAATGAAAAAGATTTTTGTAAATCAGTTCGCGATCCGGATTCTACGGAGGAAAGCAAGTTCTGTAGCACGTCTGAATGCCTCTGCAAGCGGAGGGGTATTCTCCAAGAATTTTTAATGGGGATCCTGGTTTACACCACGCAACCCAGCAATCCATGTCCATTGAAAAAGGTGCAGCAGTGAATTGCTTATGGCCAGAGCCTCATCCATAGTTTACACGTATCATTTGATATCACTGATTTGTTTTTCCTGTATTCTGCTAATAAACAGAAAAGATTCTTTAGCACTGCATACCCTGTGCTGTTTCACTCTTGGAAATTCAGAACAACTCAGCGAGGTTCAGAAGTTTTTCTCCAGGAGTAGATTTTGATAATAGTTTGTCTTCAAAGGTAGTCCGACACCTGAAGCATGAATACCACATCTTACTTGAAGGGGCACGACCTGGCGCCCGCGTCATGGACGCCCAATAAAACGACACATTACGCCCACAACATCTGTGGTACATCGCCACAACATGTTTTTACACAGACGGGGAAATCCTCTTTTCAACAAGAACATTCGGGGAGATTCCGGGGGGGGGGGAGAATTTCGCACTCTTGCTACTTTCCATCTAAGTGTGGAGCCATCTACAGAGCCATTTCGTCAGCTTACAAGAGTTGGCAGATTCTACCAGGAGCTCACGAATTTGTTCCTCTCAAGTGTTCGCGGGTTTCATCAGAAAGGTACTTGTGAACTGGAACTAGTGAAACAGCGAAAGTGTAGAGTGCACCCTGCCCCCCCCCCTCCGTCGTCAAGCTGCGCAGTATATTCAGTTTATATAATAACATGGGAATCAGAAGTGGCAGTGGGAAGAGGGACCTAATAAGCCCGTCTTCGGCTGACTTACCCCACCAAAGCTGATCGGTCTAGGAACAAAACAAAAAGTAGTGAAAACGCCGCGGTTTGGCTCATTCAGTCCTTGTTGGAACAGCGCCGTCGGAATGCGGCAAACGACAGGCCGCCGTGTGACGGATTAGAGCGCAGGCGAGGCAACCTCCCCACTAATTGCACCGAGTTCGGGATCACGCCATTGGTGAAAAATACACTTTGACTGCGCTTCCCACGCCCCGTTACACGCCCCACCGTTTGCAGGGGTCATGGCTGCACATAAGAAGCATTGGCTGAGGAAGACTTATAATAATACCACAATACCACCGTAGACCGTAGCTCCTGTAAAGGCGTTTTTGTGCCCTGGGCCGTTTTTGTGCCTCGTCTTTCTCTCAGGTGTTGAACTACTCATTGAGACAATTTTTCAGCAGATTTTGAAGCGTTTTGGTGACGACTCACATGGCTTGGTCGCCAGACATTTTTACATCAAGTGCATATATTTAATATTTTACTATTATTATCAATATTATATTTATTAGGTTGTCCGGAAAGTTCTCAGCGTCTTGAGTGTTTCACTTCAAACACTCAAGACGTTGAGATCGTAACTTTCTTAATACTCATCGGATTTAATCGAAATAAGCACCATTCGAATCAGCACACTTTTGCCAATGTGAAACAGTCGATAAATCCCATCAAAGAAAAAACTGGGTGGTCGAGAATCCACGAAGGCTTTTTTGCCTGGTCCTGATTGATGAAGTATTTTCCAGCAAGGAAGTTCTGAAAATGTTTGAAAAGGTGATAGTCGGTTGGTGAAAGGTCTGAAGAATATGGTGGGTGAGGTAGAACTTCAACCCCCAATTCGTTCAATTTATGGATAGTGATTTGTGAAACGTGTGGGCGGGCGTTGTCATGCAAAAGAATCGGACCCTTTCTGTTGACAAGTGCTGGCTGCAGCTGACGCAATTTTCGGTACATTTCGTCGATTTCTTCACAGTAGGACTCTGCTGTGATGGTTTGGCCTGGTGACAAAAAGTTATAGTGGATCACACCAGCCGATGACCACCACACTGTGACCATAATCTTTTTTCGTGAGGATTCGGCTTTGGAAATTGCCTCGGTGGTTCGTCGGCATCCAACCACTACTCGTCCGAACGTCTCCTGTTATCATACATGATCCACTTTTCATCACAGGTAACTTTTCATCGGTCCAAAAACGGGTCGTTTCTGTTGCGCAAAAGCAGTGAAGGAGAACCTCGAGACGTGCCAATTTCTGCCGGTCACTCAAATTGTGGGGCACCCATTTGTCGAGTTTTTTCACCTTCCCAATGCGTTTCAGACCATCCGCAACAGTGGACGCCTAGCCTTTCTGCAATCTCTCGAACTGTTTGGGATGGGTCAGCCTCCACAAACGCCTTCAAATCCTCGTCAGGTATTGCTTTAGGTCGACCGCTACGAGGTTCATCTTCAAGGCTGAAATCTCCAGAACGAAATTTGTCGAACCAGTGGCACTATTGGGTCCCCACACCTGGTTAATTTGTCGAGCTGTCTCGACTGCGGATTGACCCAATTTGTAGTTGAAGAAAAATATCGTCCGAAGTTGCTCTTTGCCGTGCTTGACAACTCACATGGCTTGGTCGCCAGACATTTTTACATCAAGTGCATATATTTAATATTTTACTATTATTATCAATATTATATTTATTAGGTTGTCCGGAAAGTTCTCAGCGTCTTGAGTGTTTCACTTCAAACACTCAAGATCGTTGAGATCGTAACTTTCTTAATACTCATCGGATTTAATCGAAATAAGCACCGTTCGAATCAGCACACTTTTGCCAATGTGACACCAGTCGATAAATCCCATCAAAGAAAAAAACTGGGTGGTCGAGAATCCACGAAGGCTTTTTTGCCTGGTCCTGATTGATGAAGTATTTTCCAGCAAGGAAGTTCTGAAAATGTTTGAAAAGGTGATAGTCGGTTGGTGAAAGGTCTGGAGAATATGGCGGGTGAGGTAGAACTTCAACCCCAATTCGTTCAATTTATGGATAGTGATTTGTGAAACGTGTGGGCGGGCGTTGTCATGCAAAAGAATCGGACCCTTTCTGTTGACAAGTGCTGGCTGCAGCTGACGCAATTTTCGGTACATTTCGTCGATTTCTTCACAGTAGGACTCTGCTGTGATGGTTTGGCCTGGTGACAAAAGTTATAGTGGATCACACCAGCCGATGACCACCACACTGTGACCATAATCTTTTTTTCGTGAGGATTCGGCTTTGGAAATTGCCTCGGTGGTTCGTCGGCATCCAACCACTGTCCGGAACGTCTCCTGTTATCATACATGATCCACTTTTCATCACAGGTAACTTTTCATCGGTCCAAAAACGGGTCGTTTCTGTTGCGCAAAAGCAGTGAAGGAGAACCTCGAGACGTGCCAATTTCTGCCGGTCACTCAAATTGTGGGGCACCCACTTGTCGAGTTTTTTCACCTTCCCAATGCGTTTCAGACCATCCGCAACAGTGGACGCCTAGCTTTTCTGCAATCTCTCGAACTGTTTGGGATGGGTCAGCCTCCACAAACGCCTTCAAATCCTCGTCAGGTATTGCTTAGGTCGACCGCTACGAGGTTCATCTTCAAGGCTGAAATCTCCAGAACGAAATTTGTCGAACCATTGTCACTATTGGCCCCCACACCTGGTTAATTTGTCGAGCTGTCTCGACTGCGGATTGACCCAATTTGTAGTTGAAGAAAAATATCGTCCGAAGTTGCTCTTTTGACATGCTTCAAAAAGTCTTGGGGAAAAGGGGTTTATCAAGCAATGGTGAAACGGCAATTATACCATCAGATAGCGCAAAAAATTCTCTTCAGGGATGTACTACTGACGCAAGGGAGAATGAGTTTTTAATCAGCAATGAATGTACAAAAATAGTAACACAAAACGCTGAGAACTTTCCGGACAACCTAATATTTATTTTCCCAAGATCTGGATCAGATGCAATGCAATAGTAATTCGTTACTACGCAGTACGGCAGGATAAATAAAAATGCTGCTGACATTACACCGTGGTGTCCTTGCAGTCTCTAAGTCTATTTGAGCAGAAAAATGGTGCCAAAAAGCGGAAGTTATTTATGTGTGGCTTTTTGCACGTCTGGCGATATATTGCTGCAACATAGTGCGGCCCAACAGTTGTTCCCAAATCGTTTGTTTATGAGACGTTGCAGGCAACTCCCAGTCGGAGTCACAAGGTCAAAGGGAAGTGACGAGTTTCCAAAGGAACCAAGCTTGGGGCATTTCTTCAATATCGTGGAATAAGTGTGAAAGGAAATGTTTGTTCTGGTTCATCTTGTGCGGCGGCAGAATGCTTTGGAGCTTTCATAACAAGCCGGTGGGGTCTAGCAGGAAGTATGCAGTCAGGGTAGCATTGAGGTTTTGCCTATTAGTACACTGCTGAGATATGGTAATAAATGCGAATATTATCACTTATGCCTTTTCTCCGTGGGGTGGAAGTGGTGTGACGGCAATTAATGCCCCTCACCATAGGTACGGTCTGGAGATCTGCCCCAAAAAGTATCCTGTTATTTTCAGGCAGGCACATAATGTTAGTAGTTCCTTCTGAAGGGATGAAAGCGTTGACGTGTACCTCAGCTGGTCTCCACTGCTCATAATTTTGGGCACGTTGCAAAAAAGGACCTATCAGGGCCGATTAATCGTGGCGGAGAAGCCGGTGACCCAGTGAACTTCAATCCTTCTTGAGAAGCGCATCACATTATCCGCTAACGATTATTTGCCGATGATTCTGTCTGACCATGAGCGATAGGTGGAATTCTTGGTTTTGTGGAGAATCTACACGAATTCCCCTGGAGAGACCAATTAGGCTCGCATGGCAGCTCCACACCAAAACAAACGGGGTAAATGTTTGCTAATAGCGAGCTTTTCACCTTTCAATGGGCAGTACTTTGCTCAGACATAACATCAAGCGAAAACCTACATGGTTTCGGAAACTACAAGATCTACAAGATCCTTTATTATTGAAAAGCGTCAAAGTTCTGCTGTAGCTCAATACAGCAAAAATCATCCCTTCGCATGTTTTCGTACAAAAATTCGCTTCGGTTGCAGGAAATGGGTCCTTCAACTATAGAGCCCTCATTCCCATCCAACACCCCGGAGAACTTCCACACACTCTTATACTTCCTCAAAATATGGGAGATCAGAGTCATATGGGAGATAAACTTCTCTATGGGATGCGCCACGTACTCGTCTTTCATTCGGAATCGCAGGGATATAATAATATGGATCTATGGCATGTGAACTTAGTGTGGTCCAAACATCCCTCCTGGCAAGTTGGTGAGTTTTCTGCCGCACTGCGACAAATGTGACTTGCAGTTATGTTGTAGTTTCGTTTACATTGACTCAATTTACTATTAACTTCCAACTCGACTAGGATATCGCGAGGTCTTGCAGCGGCCTTCCGCTAACGTTGCCCCTGCTCCGTTCACTTGGACACCCAGATGCGAATCTCTCTCTTCTGAAACAGCCTCCACATCGACTCTGCCTCATAGACGAATATCGCATCCGCTCGGCATGTAACCGCCTGACGGCCGTGCGATAAGCACCCAAGTATTCCAAGTCACCAAGTTCGCTGAAAACTTGTCTCCAGTGGTTGTTCGACTTCCCGAAAACGAACTTAACATCTATTCGGGCTGCCAAGGAAGTCAGGGATGAGTGAAATGGGGAGCGGGTGCAACGCAACCTAATTCTGCTCTTATGCACTCTTCTCACGGGAGAGTGAACCGTTCCCGTGCTAAGGCTGAGTCTCAGCAAAAGGAAAGATCACTACCGCGGACATTCCCAAGCTCTCTCTTCTGGCAGATTCTGATAGTTATAGCTTTAGTAAGTTATGTTGTGCCTTACGAGCTTTGTAACTGGAACTTTTATTGAGTTGGCCTAATGTTTTACTCAATGTGTGAAACCCCGATTTGTGCCTCCGAAGGCGACGATTCGGTCGAAACGCTAGGTCGATTCAATAAAAGTTCCACCCACCAACCTTGCAACGCGCACCATAACGAACTCAAGTTACTTGCGTAGGCAACCTGGAAAGGTGCTGCCTTGTTCCGCTCTGTTTTCCTAATTGCTCTAACACACCGTTTCAGCACGAAACAGCCGATAACGCGCGCTGGGCTCACAACAGTTATGTGGTGCCCCGCCTACCGCGGGCGGAAGGCTGCTTCGTACGTGTATATGTTAATCGTGTTCAGAGAATCGAACTACCCCTGACAGGTTTTCGGCGAAATTGGTGGCATAAAGTATTTTGAGCGCAGGTCCTTTGTGAAACTAGGCAATTTCGGGCCAGGTCTTGTGAGATTCCTGCTCGGGACGCCATACTACACCTGGAGGCGAATTTTTAGGTAAACCTTTCTTCGGAGAGAAAGCTAGTGAAAAATTGGCCTCTTTTATTCCAAGACTAAACTAATGGGTAAATAGTACCTCAGTGAGTGTATTCTTCGTGAGCCGGCCTGTTGACCTGAGCCTGATGCTGGTGTTCCCACCACTTTTGCAATTTTTGCACGGTTTTGTCCCTGTAGGGGTCGAACCTACGGTTCACCGGACCGAACACAGCCGGAACTCTCGCCCGAATCACTAGACTCATCCTGCCTCCTTCCACCCTTTTATTACCTTTGACCAATCAGTTTTGCAGTTTCCATCTGGTGTGATATCAAGACGGCTGAATTCTCTTGCTACCCGGGCGCGAACGTCGGGCGCCGAATCTCGGTTTGGTTCTGATTTTATGTGATGTACTGCGCTTTGTGCATCTCTTGTTGTTAGATAAGGCCTGTGGCAAAGGTAAAAGGTGACAGTATATACATATATTTCTGCATAATTTTCAGTAAAGATTTCCAAAATGAGCTCATACGTAAAACAAGGCAGTAATTAATACTCCAACAACTCCCAATAGAACAACACATATTAATGTCCACAACATCTGGGCTACCCCGCCGCAGCACATTTCTGCACAAACGGACGGCTTTTTTTGTTCAACAAGAAATTTCGACGGTAATGGCATTACAGGATGTCCAATTGGTATGTACATGGGAGGAGGTGGTTGGAAAGGGGCGTGAGGTGAATAAAACACAGGCATCGGACAATTCGAAATGTAAAGACTTGAAGGACGAGAATCAATTAAGGACATTGCACGGGGATTAGAAACGAGCATTGCTCCCGTTTTTGATGAAAATGTCGTCTGATGCGGCGGCAGTGTTGACGACGACCTGAAAGAAGTACATTTATACCGGCAAGTAGTCGAAATTTCAGCTCCATTTACCCCTTACGACCTCGCGTTCAGAAATTCAGACCAGATTTGCCCTTAAAGGCACAGGCACGACAATCTGATATTAGGTCTAACATGGTAGCAGGGGTGCTATAAAATGGAGAAATGGCGAAAAAGCGAAGTGAAACGGTCAAAACCTGCAAAAAAATTTGTTCTACACGACTCAGAAAGCAATTTCGGACGAGTTTTTCGTTGGCATCATGCCAATAACCGCTACGGTAGATACGCTGTATGTATGTAATCATATATCCATTAAGCACTACAGCCACTTCACATTAATCCCTTCGCTTCATATTTTGCTCCGCAAATGAAGTGATACGAGCATGAGCATCGACCG
>MU932158.1:0-11596 GCA_036418165.1 Cooperia oncophora | reverse complement strand
GGTCACCTTCGTCATGCAAAGCTAGTCACTGTGGAATTCATTAGATGCACATCCAAATGCCTACACGATTCTGAATGAAGTTCTTGTATGTGGCCCATCCTTGAAGGAACAATCTGCGCTGGCTACTCGTGTAACAATCCTTCTGAGCGGCTGTAAGATCAACTGGAGCACGTCCAGAAAGAGGACAGGATAATATGAAGACAGAATAGATGTAGAAAATAAATAAACGTTTCGGATTTCATAATGAAACTGTGATGCTGCAATTTATAGATCAGACCGTGGAAACTTGTTTGACTGCGTGTATGCGTTCACCAATGAAATGCAGAGCTGTAAACTATGACGTCAACACGACAAATTGCTATTTGATGTCTACTGCCATGGCTGATGTCGAAGCCAATATTGGTAAGAATTTTCAAGAGCTACAGTAACTGGGGTGTTTCTCAAAAGCTGGATACTGTTGGAAGACAATGCTGAGCACAGCTTTTCCTTGAGCTTCAAGGCGCTGTTTCAATTGATAAACTACTGTTACAGTTCAAGATGAATCGTTTGACTATTACGAACCGGCATGTTTCACGGAAACTCATGACGAAGTCACTCAAATCCTTTCTGCCGATGATATTTTTCTTCTCCATGAGCGAAATAGAACACTCCGTCAGGAGTACCGTAACATTCAGCATTGGAAGATTGACGATTTGACTACGTGCTGGTTTGTTTCTTTTAATTTTGAATTATTGTTTGCCTTAAGGTTTTAGCAGACTGTGCATTATATTCACGCTTGTTTCCGCCAGAAATGTGTTTGCCCTGGTACACCGATATATTTTTCAAGGCTCGGAACATAGGAGCAACTTCAGTGCTCGTTAAAACGGTCAAATGAAAAGAAAATAGGCAGAGATATCATTCCTCGTTCCTTCCTTGTCACAGCCATGTAAAGTAGATTCAGAGGCGAGCAAGGCAGGATCGAGGAACGGAATTGCCGCCTATTTTCTTTTTTTTTGTTACCGTGTTATTAGGGCGTCGAAATTGCTTCGATGTTCTGATTCGCTAAAATTGCGCGAGATTGGGATTGGTCGCTGTCACGGCCTTCAGCGTGCTAATGAAGCAGTTCAGGATAATCAGCTATTGTACCTTTTTGGTGCCCATCTCATTTTTAAAGACATAAGAAAAGGACGTAGTGGTAAACCTCACCCTACCCATACGACTAGCGTGGTATAGATCTAGGTCTTACGCGAGCAGTTTGGTATAGAATGATCATACTTCTTATTCATTAGTGCTTCTGAGAAACAAAACCTTTGTCCGGCACTTGATGTGCTTCTGATCAAAGGCTCATCAATGGCGCTCCCATTCGAACCGACCTAAATTTAACACGATTCAGAAATTTTCCCGTTCTGAGTGTGAATTTCTGTGATTTCGAGTTAACATCACCATTCACGTGTTCTTCATCAGGGAATGACAGAAGACATTGCACTTCAGGGGTTGACTGTCGTTAAAATCTACCAGTTAGTAGGGGATCTCGATGTTCTGAGTTCCTCCCTCATGAATTGTGAGGTTTTTGTTTTGAGTGTACCACAAGTTCAACTACCGGTATAGCTCGATGCAACTGATCAATTCCGGGATGCAGCTACCATTCCGCTCCCTAGAATCGTAGTAATTTACTGCATGAGATATGCCCTCTACAAAAACGAGGAACAAGCGATGTAAAAGCCAATGTTTCTATCCTCCTGGTACTGTACTGATCTGAATTCAGCGCTATCGGAAGGTAGAAGGCATAAATGCGTTAGCCGGAACACTGTGGAATTTGACCCTTGGACTACACGCGAAAGTGGCCGCTTGCCGCTTCACCGCTCCTGCTTATTAATTGCTATTAATTACATAGTCATTTCAGCAAAATGTGAGATTAGCTTTGAGCAACAGTTTTTTTAAGGTTGTTATGTTGCAATGCCACCAAGTTCATCTGTCGTGCGTTCTCATATTCGGAGTCAATGCGAGAATGCATGCTGTCATCAAGCAAAGTTGGAATAGCCCAAGATTACGAAAAGTTCACCCAGAAGAGTTCAGCATTCAACCTTTACGTGCGACATGGACATGGATCTGCTGGTTACGGTACGTGAACTTCTAGCGTATGGATGTACTTTCTTTAGTGAACGTTTTTAGACCATGCCACTACAAAAAGTCCGCCGCATACCACTCAAGCGCCTTTCCCTACGTTGGTCCACGATTCAGCGCTAAAACAAGCGATTAGTAAAAATGCGCTGGAGGAGCCTGTCTTCAGCTTCAGCAATTCGCTCTTTGTCACAGAGACCAGTGTTCGGCGGACGTCTCCACGACCTCCCACGAAGGCCACCACATCGTCATTCAAAGGTCTGTGCCTAGTTGATCATAGAGTTCTATTTTACTAATATATCGTATATATGTATCTGCGAAATCACGGGGTATTTTACACCTGATTGCTGTCAACTAGATACTAGGTTTAACGGAAAGTCTTACGACGTTTTGACCAAATTTTCGGACCAAATTTCCTTCACTAATGGTAAGAGGCGCCTCCAATTACAAGGTAATCACAGTTGATGACTAGGACTAGTGCCCATCTTTGCACAGCTTCTCATTACCATTCTCATAGAACTATGATCATGCTCCATATATAATGCAGAAGTACGGCAACTATCATCATACTCTATATATAAAGCAGAAGTTGTCTGTGTGTTTCCGTCGGACCAATAAGGAAAGTAGTGGGCGGTCCGCCGAAGCCAAGCACAAAAATCCTCAAAGGTCCAAAAGTGAGTAAAGGGATTGGAAAAACAGACGAAGGTGAGCAACAGGCCGGCCATTGGAATACGGCAGAGTCCCGCGGTGGGGAAGGTGAGAGCGACAGGGGCAGCGCTCGCTCCGGAGAATTCATCACGGTTCCGAAACACTTGGAAGCGCTCTAGAGAAAAGGGCAAACTTCCGTGAAGAAGATCTTATGTACGCTGGATGTACTAGATGTCTGCCAGGACCCACCTACAGCAGGCGGAGCGTGTCCCTTAGCAATTGGTTGCCATTCCTCAAATTTATGGTTTTGGGCGGATTCGCTGTTCAAACGAGCGAGGCATCCTCACAGTGAGTTGATTCCACAGTGGAAATTCTCACTGTTATAAAGATCGTCCCAATAACATACAACCACTAACTAATGCAGATGTATACCGTCCTCTCCAACAGATTTTCAAAGCCTTAAGCGAAATCGTTCTTACCAAAATTTCGCACCCGCGGTGAGGTAGGTCCGCCCATTGGCTAACGTTCGCTCCAAAGAATTCACTTATCTAGATCTCTTCGGAAACCAAAGAACTGCCATAAAATCAGAGCTTCCTGCGCAGCGAATTCTGCATCAATGTAGGGAATGTCATATATAAAACTTGGAGGGCTCATTTCTAGGGGGGGGTATATATCAGCTCCACAGTTTCAGTACTGTTTTAATTCCTCGCTTTCCTTTCACTAAGAAATACGAGAATACGAGCCGCTCGCGGAGACGCGAAAGTCGCCGAATAACAGAGAACAAGCGAAAACTGTCAGACTCTTGTTAACGAGGTCACATTTGACAGTTCAATATGTGCTTGTATGAAAACTGTTTAGCGAACAAACTTCATAAGGATATGAGACCCGGACCGATGACGTCAATGCGGGAATTTCAGGGACCAAACACCTCAGCAAAAGATGTGAAGAAAGTGTGGGTGCTTTTCTGTTTGCAGTGTTTGTGGTAGACGAAATCTTGGCACTATTTACCTCTTTACTGCCCCAGTCATCCGGAATTGAGCCTGTTCCTGACCGACTTTTTTCTCCGTAGACAGACTTGGTTCAAAGGTAGACCCTAGCTGGAGTAGTATGACCTCCTGAACACGAATATCACATCCGCTTAATCCGAAACCTCCTGGCGCCAGAGGAGCCGATGACCTAGGATATTTTAGCGTCGCCACCTGTGGCGCGGGTGCCAGGAGGTTCTGGCCAAGCAGATGTTTTATTCATGTTCAATAGTTCAAATTGCCACAGGGGGCAGATTTCTAGCTAAGTCTACCCATGGAGAAAAAAGTCGGTCAAAAACTGGCCAGATTTCGGTGTGATTGGGGCAGTAAAGGGTAAATAGTGCCGAAATCTCGATCAGTTCCTAGTTCTGATCTGTTCACTGCCTGAGCCTGCATCATTCAGTGTTCCTTCTTTGGATCCTGAACTGCAGCAACTGACTGATTCTGAGTCAATCCCACGTTTGACTGCTTTGTCTGAGCACGTGGGTTACGTGCCACCCGAAGGCGTCAAGGTTCGAGCCGAATGTCATGACACTGGCATGAACATTACCTTTAAGCTGGATGGCTCTAACGAGGCAAATTTTACTGAATTTCTGAGTATTTCTGCTGAGGCGGTGAAGTAAGGAGCGGTGATTTTAGAAATACACGGGCGCCATTTATGCAGCAGAACGTTTCGAACAATGTCGAGTGTTCGTTCGATCGTCAAGTCGATTTGCGATCTTCATACCACGACCGCAACACAACACATGGTGTAATGCGCTTGAAATAGTGAGTTCAGCCCTCTTTATTATAATATGACAACTATCTGAGCTATCATAAATAAATGGATAGACTGTAAATTAATAGGTACTTCTGGCAATGAATCGTTTGAGAGACGCGAACTACAGTTCGCATGTCGCTACTACGGCACAGTCTGGCCTTGGGGAGTGTGTCCGAGGAAGGGATCCCATCCAAAACGCAAGTCGGCCGGGCGGCGTAGAGCTTCCTCACCATTAGAAATGGTTGAATTACCACGTCGAAAACAGAAGGATGGGGGAAAGGTGGTATTTAAGGTAGCATTGAACGGGAAAAAACCAACAACCAGAAAAAGTATCCAGGTCCAATCTGACTCCATCTCCCCTCCAGTGATCAAATACTGGAGGGGAGATGGACTCTCACCGCCTACTTTGAGAAACCCATGTGCAACGTGCTCTTATAAACAGCCCGAGTTGCAGTTACGCGGCGAAGAAAGCATTGTAAGCGGGAGCATTGCGCTAAATTCCGCATGGTACTGATTGGAAGTGCTGCGCTGTGCCAAATCAACCAGCAAGGATACAGTTTGTGTCTGTGTCTGTGTTCGATGACTCAATTCGGTCAACGAGACAAATCTCCAACCATCCATTTGGAACTACAATTTCATGTTTTGAATTTGGTGCTCCCGAAGCGTCAAGATTATCTGAGAGTTCAACCACAAAATGAAATTTAGAAGCTCTTGTTTCCAAAAGTGAACACGTTGACATATCAGACTTTTTTCGAGATTTCGTTTAGTCACACTATTATGTTAGAACAAGAAATTCCATTACACAGGACAACATTGTCTCGGCTGTCATAGTGATGTCGAACGATCGAGTCCTGCCTCACGACGTCACCACCAAAGATGATCTCTTCTTCCACGTCACCTGTAACTATACTGCTACTACGGTCAACGAAGTTAGGCAAGGAATCGTTGTCGGGTGAGATTTTGAGTGTATCAATGAGAAAATGCTAGACCACATACTAAAAGCTAAACCGACAGCCGCTCAATACTTGGAAAGCCTCTAACCAGGAAAGGTCAACAGGTCAGCCTGGCCATTTCCAATGAGCTGCACACCGTTGTACGCGTCTTGGGACAGTGAACTCAAATCTACCTTCAGAATTTGCGGAACGATTCTCTGAACGGAGTTATGGAGGGTCTTATCCCCGCGTGGTCGTTTCACATGCTATCGCGAGGAAACGTGGAAGCGTCTTTACATTTATGTATGGAGTCATGCTGAAACGTGGTAGTAGAGCGCAACGGGTAGGGAGCGGGTTTCTTAGGCGAGACGTCGTAGGATCGGTTCCGGGGCAGGTCGCTTTTTTTGCATTTGTCCAAGAACATAGCCGACAAAGCTTCTAACATCTCTGCTCGCCTGCACTACCTATAAGGGAACCTGCGATCAGTTTTTTTAAAGTGTAGACTCATTGTGGCCTGAAGGAGTGCTTCTGCTTGTACCCCTCGTAACACGTGTCACAAGGGTTTTTGCAATGAAATACCATCATATTCATGTTCAGCGGGTTAAATTTACCCTAGGAAAGTTTTACTACCCGAATGCTGACTTCGACTCATTATTGGAAAATGTGGGCTCTCCATGGTGGTAGGTAACTGAGCACCTACGATTACTGTCTCGAATGGATTTCCTCCGATAGTCAAGAAAATGATGCAGACGGCACAAATAAGTAAGCCAGGTACTGTTGTTTGCAAAAAGACATGACTGAAGAGTTATTTCAGTTCGAAGCCAGTCATCACCAGTATGCTAGTCATAGTATCGCTGTTAGCTATCAGTCAGCCATGACTATCCATACCCCTTTTTTTGAAGTTGAGCCAGAACCTCAGATTTTTTGGTAGGTCTCGTCTACAGGGTTATTTGAACCTCTTGATGCGAATATGATACCTATTTTGCGCGAGGAGCGCTGTGAGTCGCGCTACAGGTGCCAACGCTTCGGCGCCAGCGCGCCCGGAAGAAGAAAAACAGTAAAAAAACCTCTCTAACTCCGCTCAGAGAATCGTTCCGCAAATTTTGAAGATAGTTTTGAGTTCACCGTCTCAAGACGGGTACAACGATGTGCATCTCATTGCAAATGGCCAGGCTGACCTGTTGACCTTTCCTGGTAAGATATTAGGTGCGCATGTGAACCGCTGACTCATTTACAACCGCTAACTGCTTTATTAGCTTGTGCATTTGAAAGCTTCACTACAACCTAGGGTTCTTTTATCCCTCCAGTAGAGCTCAGTATTATTTGGCAAACAGTTCACAGCGGAGTAAAGGAGTAAAGCAGCTGGTGGGCAGTATAGGATTCGGATTGAGATCTGATTCAAAGTCTATGTGGGTAGCAATTCCACCAAAAACTGCTGGAACACATTTGTCCTGGGTGCGAAATAATGTTCACTGGGTGGTCTGCCGAATGGTTATACGAAGGTTACTAAGTGCTACCGAGTATATTCTCAAATGTTTGGTAATTTGGCCCCTTTGAGTATTCTCGACGTTGATCAGTCCCATATGCAATTCCTCACACGTGCTACTGTCTGATCAGTCCAGGACATCCAAGGGGCGGCGCCACCAGCATTTTTAGCTGGTTGACTGGACCCATCACTTTGACATCAAGTCAATGACTTTTGCCACTACACTTCAAGTACCATCCATTTTACAAGCTTACGTGAGCCTCCACGGTCTGGTTGATCTGACGTCAAAGCGCTACGACGAGTCGAATGGATAGGAGGGGAGGAGTGTCGAGGTGTCTCCTGGGATGTGATGAACCACAGCTGCTAATTTCATTAGCAATCATGAACAGAAAATATATCGACCCCAATCAAGAGAGTTGTGATCCATCTCAAAAGCGCTGTCCACGGTGTTTATTGGACGGAAATATGGGAGGGCACTTCCACCTCTCCGCCAGCTTCCTCATTGGCACCCTGCCTTTTTCTGTCTCAAAAGCAAGAAGCCTGTGAGGAAGAGACAGTGGTTCGATCATTCCGCTTGGCTCTCTACCCGTACGACCGGTGTGGACCCAGGGCACGCCATCGCGTTGTGATAAATTTCTGCCAAAACGACTGCCTCCCCAAAAAGAAGGGTCCTGATAAGCTCCCCCCTGTCCGCTGCTAACCTACTCTGATAGGCGATGATTCCAGCAAACAATCATTGATCTGCGACCACATAAATGCTTATTTGCTGGCAGATCCAGATAAGGGTACCAGCACTGAGTTGTTTACCTGCCATTAAATAAACAGTTCAGTCAGGGCACAGCATTCGATGGGGATTTTGGTCGAGCCTGTACGACCCCCCCCTTTTTTGGGGGTTCGGTACGACCCCCCCCTTTTTTTGCCGTTCGGTTTTTTTCGCCTTAAATGAAACTATGAAACGCCCACTATGAAATTCTACTTGTATGAAGGTGCCCATACTAAATGGACGACTTGAAGTCATCATGATAACAATAATAGAACAATACACAGATGATGATTGCAAACAAAAAACGGTACAATCGTATTATGAGAAACTCGTATGATGAACTTCTTCGATGGCCGTTTTGAAAACACATGGTAATAATAACGATGTATCGCGATTAAATTCAATGAGCATTCGGTAAGACCTTGAGTGGACTCCTCTCTTTGGGAGGCTATTCGAGCGGCACCACGAGTTGTTACAACGGTTCTCTTTTCCCAAGATTTTTGGAGGGACGGACCTGTTTTACGGTTTCCTTCTTCAGCTGTAGGTAGCGTTCAGACTTCGCGACTGCAGCGGTTCGATCGCGCGATTCAACGATCGATGCACATGCTTTCGACCACATCGATCACGTCGAACGCGCGACCGGAAGCGCTGCCATCGCGAAGTCTAAAACGCTGCCTTAGATTTGCATGGCGAGAAAAGAGTAATAGATTAGGGCTTGTCATCATTACGTGACAGGTTAAACAAACCGCCGTGAAAAATGCATGACGCAGTATACCCCGATTATGTGGAAGTACAAGACAAAACGATGTAGTCAAGCCGGAAGCGCCGGTAGCAAAAGCGCATTGTAAATTGGCGCGTGAGTGACTAATACGCCGAGATTTATTCGGCAATTTTAACCATGATGTGAGGCTGAGAACTTGCGCACCGACATGAGATGTGCGAAGTGTTTTTGCGTGCTATACTTGAGACCATACTTCCTCATAAAGCGGACTGAGCTTGCATTTTAGGGAGAGCGACCGCACTCGTGAGCGGAAGTGAAGAGATGTTGCACATCCTAAACAAGTACTCTTACCTTAAAAGATTTATGAAACCGTCGCGAAACCACAGAGAAATTCGCCATAGGGAATTCGTTGAAGAACGCCACGGAGGAGTGATTTCATACACACAGCATTTTCTCCCGAACAGGTTTGAATCATATATTTTTTTTTGTAACTGCAACATTCAGAAATATTGAGAATTTGTCTTTTCGTAGTGTTTTAAGCATCTTTTTTCTACTTTACTAAAACACCTCTGAACTGTTTCTGAAGCTTCGGGATTTTTGCGGGATTCATGAGATGCTGCGCGTATGGGGATTTTCTGGAAGGAAACGGTCACTCCCACTTGTGGCGCGAAAAAACCCGTTCACTGACTTACGTCCTGTACGCGTTCCCAAGTGGAGCGTGTTTCGAATAGCCGAGTTTTGGCAACGCACTGTTAGAAACGTATCCTGTCTCGCTGGAGCAGTGGACGCAGGATCATGTGTTCGTTTTAGCGCGATTCACGCCAACTTTTGGATGGCCAGCGCACTTGCGCCACTGAGGGCTCCGCCCGCAGTTTTGGGTTGGATGGGGATTTGGTTTGAAACTTTGTGGTTGCAAGCGGCTCGGCGGGGGGTGGTGGCGGCGGGCGCCAGCACGGGTATTCCAGCAATCGCAGGCGCTTGCTGCTTCCGGCGAACTGGGGGTTCTGCGACAGGGGCGCGGTCTCGCCGGGGTGAACAACACCCGCAGGAGGCGATGGCCTTGCGCCACCCGCCTGGCCCCTGCGGTACGCAAGTGAACAGGCACTTTATTAAGCGTACTGTAGTGGCGAGAGGTGCCGTTTAGGCTGGTCTGCACGGCGAGCAAATGTGTCGGGCAGGATCAGGGAGGTCCAGTGGCGAACCGGTGCTGGAGAACAATGTGGAAGCTTACAATCTTTATGGACGAGAAATCTGACCCGTTGACAGATTGTACGGGAATTTCCGTTCGTAAGGGGTTCGAGCTAGCTTCTTGTTACTCATGGTGTTTTCCGGTTGCGTATGATGGAACATGTCCCTGTCGACGCTGCCAGATTCGTGCTCCGCCAATTGCTGACTCCGATAAAGGAGACCAACTGCTGGAAAACGTCTGATATGAACGATATGGTAGTCCTGTCGCTTGTCGAGAAAAAAACAGGTTGGCTCAGCGCCAAGCGTGACCGCGGACACGCCATATCATTGGCAGCGAACCAGAGACTGTTTGTACTGTTTAGTCACCAACGGACCTACGAGATGATGTCGACTTATTAATATTTGCAGTTATTTCGGATTAGTTTGATGAATGAAAGTTTTGTACTATTTTTTTGCATATCCGAGTTCTCTACAAAGCAAGTTTCGTTGTACAGGACTCAGCACATTGACAATTTGCGCTGCTCGTTACTGGCTGCCGCACTCACTACGACCCCCCCCCTCTCCTGGCGGCCAAATACGACCCCCTGTTGGGGATTCCCCAACCAACGATGTGCCCTGAATTCAGTGCTGATGTCTTCATGTGGCATCAATCCGACAGCAGTGGAAAAATGAAAACATTGAAAAAAAAATGGAAGATCTGCGAAAACAAACGTCAAAAGAAAGACGAGAGGGTTATCAGGGATTAATGTGAGGAGCACGGAGAAAATGAGATCATTTCACGAAAGGATGCAGTAGGTTGAGAATAGAATGCATTGTCAGCACTCGAGTATCAATTGTTCGCGGCCATCCAGAGTTGCAGTTAGAATTAGAGGACGCTTTGTGCCGTGGCATTGGAGCGAGCTATATCACGGTCCAAGTTCAACCCCAAGCCAAGCACTCCGAAAGTACCCTTCGTCGAACGCCCATGACTTCTTTAAAGGCAGTTGGCACGATAAATCCCCCAAGACGACTAGGATCAATACTCCTGGCAGGATAGAATTCCGCGACCTGGGCAGGCGCTGCATAGCGGTTTCCCCGAGGAAGGTGCCCTTATAAGGGCCCTATCAAGCCACAACTTTACGTCCCAAACGCCCGCCACGCCCGCCCGCCCACAAATGGACGACCGTTCCTGACGCTCGTATTCATTCATTTGCTAAGCAAATTATGAAGCGAAGGGATTGGTATGAAGCGGCCGTGATGCTGCATGCATACATGGGTACACATATGCAGCCGTATCTTCGGTAGCGGTGATTGGTAAGATGCCTACGGGAAACTCGTCCGAAATCGATTTACAAGTCACTGAGAACGGAGGCTTTTTCTTCGCAGGATTTTGACCGTTTCACTCCGTTCTTTCGCCATTTCCCCACTATACAGCGCCCTACTAGCATTTTAGGCTGAAGTAGGAAATCATTGTGCCAACTGCCTAAGAGTGGAGCCTCTGAAGCGTGGAGAGCTGAGCTGTGAGTCACTACGTTGGCACTTGTTAACAGAGTTTGAGCTAGAACCCCGTTGTTAAGCCGTTGTGACGTTTTTGATTCACCACGAACAATTTGTGAAACAGAAAACAACGCTGGAATTCCGAAGATTTCTTCTTTCCAACAAGGCTTTCTTTTTTCCATGCCTGCTACTCGAATCCCCCGTTGTGATGTTGTTGTGACATATTTCCGGGCTACATGAAAAGACTACCCCTCCGATGCCCAGTTCGTTTGAAGACTTTTGCATGCTTCTAGAACACATATTTTCGCCAAGGGTATCAAAAGAAAATAATTCGGCGCCGAATGAAATCACTTCTGTAATGCGCCATGCATAGGGCTCTCACGCAGAGGTATAGGGAAGCTCCAGCTCGTAAATAAGGCCTTCTCCGTGCAAGTAGATGTGCTCCTGCGATCAGAAATGTCCGGAAGTGTATTTTCATCTGTTTATTAATTTATTGA
>MU932157.1:0-23145 GCA_036418165.1 Cooperia oncophora | reverse complement strand
CCATGCCACGTTCTCTAAATTCCACCGATTTCTGCCGAGGCACTGGCGTCAGGCGGGGAAGGACGTAGGATGTGTACAAGCGGTGCTATTCTCTCACCTTGATCGACACGACCCCCTCCGACCCAAGCTGCTTACCATAAATTAAAAATTTGGACCACATACCACCATTGAAACACTTCAGTCTCGGTTGATCGGAGAATTGCGAGAATGCATTTTTTTCACGACGGGGACTCCTTCAGAGGAAGGAGGGAGTATTTATTAACAAAAAAGCTGTGTAAAATACTCTCGTTGTCCTCTCATGCCACTCCACCCACATTAAATATTTCCCATTCGAGAAACATCTCAACGAATGTCAATTGGGGAGTTGGGGAAGAAATGTGGGTTTTATGCTTTGATCGTCTATGACTTCAACTGGGCAATCCGTCAATACATTAACTGAAAATTCCGACAAGACGGTTGCTCTGGAAAAAAAATTACCAAAGGGTCGACATATTCAGCAACCTCCGGAAACATTGAAGCAGTTTGAGCACTACTCGAATGAAGTGTATGCTATCTGTCGAGATACGCACAGCCAAACGTGGTTTACGCCCAACCTGGTCCCATCCCGATCCTCCCATGCTATCCTTGATTAGCACGAAAAATGCCTGCATTGATCATGAGGTTACTGTATCTGGGAAATATGCAGTTGAGTATGCTAAATCGCACGTGTTCCAGTCGATATTAATTTCCATCATTTCAGTATCATACGACTTGACTATGAAGACATATCTGCCAAATTACGTCAATTTTCCACCAGAGAAGAACCTCACATTCGATGGGCAACTGAAAATTAGTTTTGTTGTCGTGGAATCAACTAAAAGTATCGTTGTCAATGCAGTGAATATCACTGCGATACAAGAGAAATGTGAAGTGTTTGCGGTGGGTCCTTTTCATTTTCTTGAGAAATGAGAAAAACCCCTGCGAGAGTGCAATGAGTGAAGGTCTGAAGTCTTGAGTATTGTCGGTGATACGATACGTTTGGTCTACAATCAACCTGAACTTCTATGAATTCGAATTAGCGTCAAATTTGTATTTTCTTTGCTCTTTCTCCCTCATCTGCGTGGCACTCTATGGTCATTGTGGATAAGAGCTCACCCAACCCAGAGCAGGGCACATCATTGGTTGAGGATTTTAGTCGACTCTATAGGACCCCCCCCCTCTTTTTTGGGAGTTGGTACGACCCCCCCCCAGCCCTCTGTCCTTCCTCATCGAATCGCAAGCACTTCGAGCAGGGGGGCACTCCTAGCATAATAGTGCTCTTCACCAAAAAATTTTGCTTAGAGCGACGGCGAGGGGGCGGAGGGCATTACCTAGTAATCATAGTACGTGAAACAGGAAAATCACAAGACCGTCAACCGCCACTCCCACAGCCGCCAAAACTTTAAATCACTACCCCCCCCCCTCCACAAAATCGATCCAAATCACACCCTCCCTCCCCTTCCTACACCGTCCATGAGCAGAAAAATCAACCACTACCAACATAAATTTTTTCTCAGCCCAAAAACACAATCCCCCCCCCCCTTTCTGGCGCACCAAATCACGACCCTCCCCCTCATTCGCGGCGACCTTCCCCCCCAACAACGATTTGCTCCCTGACCCAGAGAGTCTGCGGGACAGCTGCGAGCTTGGCGGTCCTCGTTATGCCAAACCCTCTGGAGCACGCAGCCATGGACTCACCGAGGCGCAGCGGCTGTTCAAAGCATTGCGAAACCGTGCAAACAAAACGCAAAGGCGAAGCCGGAAGCCGGCGATCTTTCAAGGAGAGGGGACTCCAGCGGTGCGCGTACGCCATTACACTGCTTTTGACAATCTGGAGTAGGTGCAGTCACAATGAGCACAGAATGGCAAATGAACGACGAGGGTGCAGAGGAAAAAGAAGATGTATGGCCATTTGGACGATAACTTCAAGTTGTCCGCCAGACCAGCGCGCACAGCCATTCGATGCCCGGGGTGTTTTGGTCGACCCCCGATTAGGACCCCCCCCCCCCCTTTTTATTTTGGGGGCGTTCGCGTAACGCACCCCCCCTTTTTATGCACCGTCGAGTTTTTTTTCCGCCTCAAACTGCCAAACTATCCCTCGACCACGCCCCCCGCACTATCAACTTCTATTGTATGAAGGCCTGCCCATCACTAATGGACGACTTGACAGTCACTGACATACATACGAACAACCTACAGACGCATGATTGCCACACACAAAAACGCGCTACAATCGTATTGATGAGAAAACTACGTATGATGAACTTCTTCGATGGCCGTTTTGAAACACACATGGTAATAATAACAATATATCGCGATTAAATTCAATGAGCATTCGTTAACCTGAGGTGGACTCCCTCTCTGGGAGCGGCCATCAGCGACCACAGTGTTAACAACGTCTATTCCCAAGATTGAGGACGAGGAAAAGAGAAAGTTAGGCTTGTCTCACTACGTAACAGTTATACAAACGCCGGTAAAAATGCCCACTTACTTTTTTTTTTTTTTTTTTACCCCGATTATTGGAGTACGGTAGCAGAAGCGCATGTAATTGCAGATGTGACCGCAGATCGTTCGGCAATTTTAGCCATGGAGCGAGAATTTTCAGCAAAGTAGGGTGTCTTTGAAGGACCATAACTTCCTCAAAAGCGGACCTGTGGGGAAGAGGAGACCGTATTCGTGTAGAGGAAGGATTGCACTTCCTAAATGTACTGAAACGTTTATGAAGGTCGCAAAAATCACAGAGAAATCTGCCCATAGGGATTCCATGGGGAGTGAAGGGTTGAAGTTTAAGTTGAACAGGTTTGAACCAATATATTTTTTTTGTAACTCAACATTTCACAAATCTGAGAACGGATCCGAGTGTTTGAAGATTTTCTCTTTCTGAAAACCTCTTGAACTGTTTCTGAAGCTCTCGGGATTCATGAGATCTCGCTATGGGGATTTCTTGAGGAACACTCCCAGCTGCGCGAAAAACCCGTTTCCTGTGTACCGTTTCAAGTGAGCGTGTTCGAATAGCCAGGAACGCATGTAGAACGTATCCTGTGGTGGAGCAGGAGCAGAATATGGTTCGTTTAGCGCACAACCGATCACGTCACTTTGTCATTGCGCCGCCGCCACTGTGGCCGCGCAGAGGTGATGGGATGGTGCAACTTGTGCGTAATGTCTGTTCACGCGAGCAAATGTGTCTATAAGGTTCAGGGAGGTCCATGGCGAGCCTGTGCACTTGTTTACAGTGTTTTCCGTTGCGTATGATGGAACATGTCCCTGTCAACGCTGCCAGATTCGTGCTCTGCCAATCGCTGACTCCGATAAAGGAGACCAACTGCTGGAAAACGTCTGATATGAACGATATGGTAGTCCTGTCGCTTGTCGAGAAAAAAACAGGTTGGCTCAGCGCCAAGCGTGACCGCGGACACGCCATATCATTGGCAGCGAACCAGAGTTTGACTGTTTGTACTGTTTAGTCACCAACGGACCTACGAGATGATGTCGACTTATTAATATTTGCAGTTATTTCGGATTAGTTTGATGAATGAAAGTTTTGTACTATTTTTTTGCATATCCGAGTTCTCTACAAAGCAAGTTTCGTTGTACAGGACTCAGCACATTGACAATTTGCGCTGCTCGTTACTGGCTGCCGCACTCACTACGACCCCCCTCTCCTGGCGGCCAAATACGACCCCCCTGTTGGGGATTCCCCAACCAACGATGTGCCCTGCCGAGAACTGCTTTACACACAGACTGACGTTACGCGTCGCTCTCCGCAAGGAGAATTTCAAAGAAACATCAGGCTAGCAGACGACGACGGCTACTCAGCGGGCTAGACGGAACGTATTTGAGTGAAGTTGAAAGCAGTGGACATTCTGAAGAAACAAGCCGCTGTGGAATTGGCCATAGCTGTGAATCTACGCTTTCGTCAGCCACTGAGAGCCTTTGAAGTGGCCCTGCTCGCTGATGTTTTGGGCGCTTCCAGCGAGGTGTTTATGGAAAATATCGAAACCATGCAAACTCTTGGTATTGTGTAGTGGCTGGTGTAAACGTACTTATATTGGTAGTGATTGTAAGGACGAGATAGTTTGACAGCCACGGACGCTTCATCATAGAAACAATCCAAGTGTGATCTGTTCGAGTATAAAACTTGCTTGGAGCTGAAGAAATTGGATGCCCGCATTCGTCGGTATTTGATGTTTCTAATTTTTTCCTTCAATAAAGAGCTTTGCTTGAACCGGAACAACATGTGGATAGGGTAATATCAGGGCTCTAGGATATGGGAAAAAAATCCCATTTATCTGCCTTCTATGGTCTCTGCTCCATGTGACCGAAGGTTGTTATGGCTGCTTCTTGAGCGCATCGCTAACTCAGAGCTGCACCCAGCTTCCTTTCTATATCTTTCGGGTTCATAGACGTTTCTAGCAGTCGCCTGCTTTATCACACCATAACCGTGCTACGAATTCTTGCTCGCTGCGAATCTCACAACGGTCATTGACAGCGGCTCCTGCCCCATTACCAGGAGTCGCAGTTAGTGATCATTTCAAAGCTCGCTTCTCCACTCTGATGGTTGGACTGTCAGGACCGTCTGAAACTCTGAAGCACTGCTATTCTTCGGCCGCTATACCCAGAAGTACTTGGAATAATGCTTCTCCAATGAAGTGACATTAGGTTTTTCCACAAAAATGTTGTGTTCGCGATTGAATTTTCATTTTTAAGTCAATCACTAACATTTCAGGACGATAAAAAAGTTGACATTGAAACCGTGCTGAACCATCCAAGACTTGAAAAGCTAGAATTTGTATTAAAAGAGCGTCTAGAAAAGAATCAGAAAGTCGTGCTCGATGTTAGTATTTTTTCAGTTTTTTTCATAGCACTGCAGGTTTCTCGTTCGGTCCACAACTTCTGAAAAACGAAGCTTAGGTGATCTACATTGGCCTTATCAGCACTTCACTCGGTGGACTTTATCAGACGAGCTATACTCACACGGATGGAACCGTAAAGTAAGTCTACTTGTTCATTCACATAGCTACGGAAAACATATTCTCAGGGTTATACAACGAATTTGATCCTCTCCTATAATATAAAGCAGAATTGTGGTGTGTTGTGGTGTTTTATGTTTGCGTGTCACCGAAATTGGGGACTCCCAGTGGAAAATCACTTTTGGCGACAACGGATCAAGCATTGGGTTGTTGTGGCATGGGCCAACATTTACAGAACACCTACGAGATAACCTCAGCTTCGCCCACAATGGACGGGGCGTAGCCGAATGAAACGTGCCAAACGTAAAAAAATTTTTCAAAACGCATTCCTGAGCAACCGAAGGGTGGTAATATTTTAAAGGCGACAACAGAAGCTAGATGATATTAAGCGGCGAGATACACCAACAAAAAAGTTAAAAGGGCCAAATGTTATAATTTCGATCTATTTAGGCAATTTGAGGACATAGTAGTGAACATGAGGTCGAAATCGAAAATTTATAACTTATTTGTATTTATTTATTTGTTTATTTACTCATTTACCTGTTATTTATTGTACAACAACACAAATACACCCATACTTCCACATCAGTTCATCCACTCTCCATCCAGTACCCACTTCCCACTCGTTGCCTTTACGAAATTTTACCAGTCGTACTAGCGGGAGGTGGACGGGTGGCTGGGGTATATACCAGATTGGGAACGCTAATGTTCTGGGATTGCAAAAAAAATTTCTCTTCGCCGAAGCAGCGATCGACTGGGCCTCAGTTGGAGCGGCAGACCCTTTCACACGCATAAGGAGGATCGACCGCGAAGCGGCGATCGACTGGTTACAAAAGAAGTGTCAGAAAGCTAAGACTACGAGTGGCGACAGTATCGAGTTTTTCATCGAGTTTTTCGAGCGGACGCCAGTAACGTCTCCTTTCGTCCCTGCAACGTGCAAGAGTTGTCCAATAAGTTCGCTGTGCTCAAAGGACACGATGAGCTCCGTGCCACTTCGTGAGAGCTTTCACGAACACGTCTGACCTATCGCACGCATGCGGGTCTCAGGTGTTCGCCATAACTATCCGTGGAATCCGGCGGTAATCGCCCCGTCAGCGGTCGTCTTGAAACGCATGAGTGTCCGACCACCTGATCTTCGAAACCTGGCCAAAACACGGCTGCTTCTCTGAGGCAACGTCGCGGAGACGCAAAGCTTGCGGTCTCTCTCACCTTGTGTGTAGAGAAACTCGAGCATCGCCCTCGGTGGCGCGAGCCCTCGACAGCTGACCGCAGCCTCATCCTGCTATCCATGATGTCCGAACTCCTCGAGACGCTAAAGTTGCAAGCCAGAACGGACCCGCAGGATCCGACACAAAGTGGCTACCCGCTATTACCTTCGTCTCCGCCCTACTCCCTTATACCTTCTGACAGGCTCCCAAGTGCTCCCTTCCTCCCTGCTAGGCTCTGCTCTAAGTCGTTTCACTCACATGACGTTCTAGACCCAAGTCACCACTAAGACCTAGCGTAGAATTAAGGCATCAGAAACCTATTCGCTTCTCCACTGAACATCCGTACCCTTAGATTTCAAGCCCTACAAACAATTTTTCACAGCGCGCTGTCAAATCAAGCAGCCGTTTGCTCTTTTGTTCCGCCTAGTGTTGTCAGAACGATTCGTCAGCCAAGCGTACCGATTTGGTTAGCAGCGGCCGTCGCTCCTCACCCCCATCAAGTAGACGCCATGAATGTTCTTAATAAAGTGCTGAGAGCCGAAATTGGGTCGCCCTTTGACCCTCTCTGCACATCGACGATCATCTCTTTGGAGAATGGCTGAAGATAGTGGTCGTGAAGTGCTGTAGAGCTCACGAAGAATTGAGATGTACTGAGTGGCAACACCCTAATTGTCTAGGGCTTCGATAACCGCTTCTATCTCACGAATCAAAGGCCTTCCTTCGATTACGTGTGACGGAATTAGTATCTTCGTGATACATTCAGTAAGTGTGTAGCATGAAGATGTGATCGACCGTACCGAATCTTTTTCGAAACCTGCTTGCTCGCATAGCTGCCTTTGCCTAGTGTTCTGTCAATCCTTCAGTATGACTCGTGTGAAGAGTTTGTAGACTATAGACAGCAGGCATAATGGACGATAGTTGCCAATCTCGCTTCTTGTACAGCAACACAGTCCTACTGGTTTTCCACGAGGTAGGTACCTTGCATTCTGACAGGTAGCGCGTGAAGAGTCGAGCCGTGTATTGAGAGGACTGGCGGAAGATTCTATTCATATGTTTTTTTTTTCTTTCTAAAGACAAAATTTTTTTATTGGTTGTAAAAAAAAAAAAAAATTTTCTTTCTTTTTTTTTTATTTTTTTTTTTTCTTCGGGTCTGGCCCTCCGGACGAACCGTCAGTGTGCACGTCCTTACCAACGAGATGGCGTGTCACATTTCGGAAGGGGAGAATGCAGGAACGACGCTAATCAATCCCTTTTGCTCACCAAAGAGATCGGTAGAAGTCGTGTATGACCATTTCCATTGCACTTCTGGATACGTGATTGTTCCGTGGCAGACCGGTCGCCTTGGTCTTACAGCTGGCGAAGTCGCAGCGGGCGTTGCGGATGCTATTTCCAGCTGTGCGGGCTCTACCAGTACTGCTGCTCTTTTCTCTCTAACGTGTTCCTCTATCCCTTCTTTGAATAGCTTCGCGAGCTCAGACGTCAGCAAGTAGTTGCCTGCGGCTGTGCGGCTCCACGTTGGCGAATTAGTTTGAGACTTTTCAGAGTGAAAGGCTTCTTGAGTTATCTTGTGCCTCTCTCTCTCTCTCTCTCTCTCTCTCTCTCTCTCTCTCTCTCTCTCTCTCTCTCCCTCTTTCTTTCTCCCTTTCTTTCTCTCTCTCTCTCTCTCTCTCTCCTTGTATCGAAAAGCGGAATCTTGTGCGAAGAAGACGGTGGTCGGATCCTCGTGGAACTTAGGAGCAACAGCGACGTCGATCAGGCAAAACCATAGATTGAAAATGATGTGGTCGACCTCATTATGGAAGCAGGAGACCCCCATGTCCAACGTAGAGATTAAGGTTTCTGGCTGCTAGTTACCATGGATGGTATGGGTCGATATGATAAACTCAGACAGCCTTTCACCCTGCTCATTCCACTCTATTCCGTGAGTTCTCGATGTGAAGTTTTTCAGCCATTCTTCTTGCTCTGATGACTTTGAAGAAGTTATGATCTTCCTTGTAGAACCTTCCAATTCCGCGTAGAATGCTCCGAGCTCATCCCCGACATGGCTTGATGCATAGGCGACGAAGATTGTCAAAGCTATCGGATCGTCAGATTCTCGCACGGATCAATGTTTATGCCCAGTGCGTGTTGACGTAGACGCCCTCACCCTCAACGCCTCGCATGTTCCGAGGAACAGTTCTTCTCCAGTTTCGTATACGGCGTGTAGCGGGCGATGCCTCCTCGTCTCGGTCAGCCGATGACGTCGTACTTGATCTTCCTGGCTTGCAACATCAGATCTTCGATGTGAGCTTCCGATGCAAGCGTCCGTGCGTTGAAAGTACAGATCGTCATCCTAGTCCTGGGCGACTTAAATCTCCGTTGGCCCTGTGATTCTTGCAGCCTCGCCCAAGCGGTCCCGGCGGATCCGCCCTGTCGGGGTCCCCTCAAGTTCAGGAGAAAAAGACCCATATTTACCACTGTTTCCGGCATATGAATGAACTGACCGCGGTAGCTTTCCAGGCTCTAACGTGGCCCCTTCCACTTTAGTGCGGTTTGAAACAGTTCAAACCGTTTACCCTCACGCCGCGTTGAGGCAGTGGATAGGATGTGTTGGAGGGTGGGGGGACGACATAGCGTAAAAACAATCCTTATCTAATAGTTTTCTGTACCTTTTGAGGCACTCACATTGATCTGTGTAGCTGAATGAATCACATATGATTTCAGAATCGCAGCAACCTCCAAGATGGAGCCAACATACGCTCGCCGAATGGTGCCTTGCCTAGATGAACCGAGTTACAAAGCCAACTGGACCGTAACTGTGATTCATCCGAAGGGCACAAGAGCCGTATCGAATGGCATTGAAACGAACGGGGAAGGGTAAGCATATGTGTAATCAGGAATCCTCGTCATTCATGAAGTGAATTACTAACACATCTCACGAATAGTATAACGTCTATTTATACCGTATAATGTATCTCCCTCCCTGTACAATATAGCCAGCTCCGCAGCCGCATAGGAAGCGGGTGCTGGCGTAGCTGCACCAGAGACTTGAGGGTGGAGGGGTGCTGGCGTAGCTGCACCAGTGAATGTGGTAACGTCCACTCTCAGTGGCTGTTAAGAGATAGGAAACGGGAAAGACTCTGTAAGAACGGTGTTAGATAGGCGCTATATCAGCAAGTGACCGCTAATACTTTGCTGTGCGCTAGTACAATGCACAAGACTGAAAGCCGTTCTGCGATTATAACTCGTGGGCGCTCATATGAACTCATTAAATCAACTACTCCACCCACTAATGAAGAAAAGTGTGGTCAAAAAGTGGTTCTAGGTGACTGCGGGGTTAAACGTGTTTCACAAAAAGCAGCACCCTGCCCGCAGGTGAGAGACTAAAGACAGAGGATAAGGTATATTCACTTTAAATTCACCCCGCTTTTCAAAACCAAAATTCACTTTTTCGACACCACCATTCACCCTTTCGTCAAAACCAATTTCAACACTTTTCAAACCAAATTCACCCGTTTTCAAACCAAATTCACCCACCTTCCAAATCGAATTCACCCACCTTCCAAATCGAATTCACTACACTTATAGGCTGCGCAAGTCATCTACCAAATCACGCCAGACACTACTGCGGGTCCCGCCCCCTGGAAATGCCCACTTGCTTTTTGCGCAATTTTTTTTTCAAATTTTGCATTTTTGGACTGCTGCGTGAAGCCCCGCCCACTGTTGGAGGCTCCGCCCACTTTGGAGAAGCCCCGCCCACTTTTCAAAAATGGTGTAAATCGGCAGTATAGGCCATAAAAAAAGAGGGGACGAATTTTGGTCTTGGCTTTCATGCTAGGGTCTGCGTTCGTTCACATGGCGAACTAAACTTGCCTGATTTCTGTTCGGCGAGTGACTGTGACGTGAGTGACACGAGTAGTGTCTGGCATGATTTGGAGTGAATTCGATTTGGAAGGCGGGTGCATTCAATTTGGAAGGTGGGTGAATTTGGTTTGAAAAGAGGTGAGTTTAAAGTGAAAATGGAGGAGGGAATTATGGAATTGTGTAAAAGAGAGCGAACGGCATTTTGGTCCTACAAATATTGACGCAGACCGTACAGCCCGATTTATCAGTATGGGTACTGCGCTGAAAACCCCTCCAGATGGTAAGGTGGCTTGTGGATTTGGGTCACGCTCCTGTGGGCGTCAATTACACTGCTGCTTATAATGATTAAGGCGCCCTTGTTACTCCTTGTGGGGCCATACAAATGCGGCAACCCCAATGCCGGATTCACTGTGCAAGGAAGATATTCTAAAGTGCCCGGCGAATGTTCTATGTCTCACTCCTCTAGTAACAGTAGTACACGACGGATACGGATAAGAGGTTACACGCGGATAAAAAGTATACCGCAAAAGTTCTGTAGGGCCCAGAATGTTAAAATTTAGGTTGAAATGGGTTGAAAGGCCTCAAGAATAATTCCGCATATTTAAATTGAACAGCGAATGCGCGTATATCAAGAAGGGCAGAATAAGGATCTCTTCGCCCATAATCCTTTGCACAAAAAGCTAAGGCTGTGCTTTTTTTCCCAATTGGGCACCAAAAATCAGGAGTTCAAACTCTCTTATAGGACACATTAAATAGAGCCCATTTTGTAGAGGAAGAGCGAGGCGACCTGGATCATTTCTGAATTCGAAACCACTCCCAAATGTCGTCGTACTTGTTGGCCGCTTATCGTCTCTGAATTTGAATTATCGAAGGTTTCACAAAAACAGGCGTACGGGTACGATCATTTTCCATCTATTTGTTCACAGTGTCTAGAAGCTAAGCTTATCATATTAAGTTCCGAATATGGTCACGTCCAGAGGCAAAAGAGATGACACACTACGCTCTATATTCTGGCATCAGATGCTTGGAATTCTACGAAGACTTCTTTGGCATCAAATTCCCTCTAAAGAAACAAGGTGTGTACCTAAAAATTTAATCACGAAATACAGCGCCAAGAAAGTGGTTAGCTTTGTTCGTTCAACCCAGTATATTCCTTCAGATATGGTTGCACTACCTGACTTCCCTTCTGGTGCCATGGAAAACTGGGGACTCATCACTTATAGGTAACTTTTTTCATAGAAAACAGAATCACTTACCTCAACACTCTATGAAAAAACGTGGTCTGAGACGTTTTGGAGACAAACTACTGCCAGATCTTCTCAAAGGGATACAATTCGGCGAAAATTTGGCATAATTTTGAAGAAACAAGTGGTCGAAGTATCTGAGACAGAAACCTTTCTAGTCGTAGAGTTACCGAAGTCGCTGGATGGTTTTGTAGTTGGCGTCCTGCGCTGACAGCGTCCTCTTTCTCAAAAGCCACTGAGCCTCTTTGACACGACATGACCTTTTCACGCTTAGATCTGGTGCCAACGCAGAAAAGTAGTTCGAGGTTCGTGAAGAGTATAGTCTACAGTCGTCATCCATCCGTGCCCTAGGATTAGGAACAAATCGAGGACGCGGACGCGGGTGAAATCAGCGACGCCGCGTCAAGTAGCAAACTGTCGCGGAGCGGGGCAGCTTCTTGTTGCGCTTTGAATAATCCTGAAATGCACCTTTATGAAGTACGGTTAGATAGCAGCGGCTACTAGAAAGGTTTGTAAGAGGTGAGGCCAATGGAAAAAAAATCCATCTTCGACGTCAAAAGGCCAAGCACGTCGCAGCGGCCCTTCTTGCGCTTATTTACGAAAGAGCCACGCCAAAACACGGAGAAGTTGGATGAGACCGTGAGTGCTTTCACATCTAGAGAGAAAGAGTCAAGCTTTCAAAGCAATGGCTGCTGTATGTAATCGTTTCATCCCTGGATCAAGACGAAGTCGTAGCTATGCAGTTTACAGTATCAAAAAGTTCCATCAAATAACCGCCCGTAAACCAGTTCCAAGTCGTACGAAGAGCTGTACCTACATAGGTAAAAAAAACCTACATATTGAGGGTTAATTGATGGAACTTTTGATAAACGTGAACCTGCATAGTTACCGACATTCGTTTTGGATTCCCAGGAGAAACGATTACTGTACAGAGCCATGCTGAAAGCTTGAGTCCTTCTCATCTAGATGTGAAAGCACTCCACGGTCTCATCAACTTCTCCGTGTTTGGCGTGGGTCTTCGTAAATCAGCGCAGGAAGGGCCTCTGCGACGGTGCTTGCCTTTGACGTCGAAAGCTGGATTTTTTTCCATTGGCCTCACCTCTTACAAACCTTTCTAGTAGCCGCTGCTATCTAACCGTACTTCATAAAGGAGCATTTCAGCTTATTCAAAAGGAACAAGAAAAAGGGTGTCAAAAATGTTCGTTTTAAACGACATAACTCTCTACCTTCGGCCACCAATTGTTGGGTGAGAACTTCAAATAAAGAGGAGAGTTGAACTGACACAGCCCACCACGAGGGAAACGCTAAGCACAGTACATCCTTAGCAGCATTAGACGTGGATCACTTACACCTGTTGAACAGAACGACATTCTAGGCTCAGATAGGGTTTATATTGGGACAAAGAGAAAATAGTGGGGAACGGAAACTCTATTCCAATCCTCAAAACAGAAACGATCCCCTTCGTAATGTTATATCTAATAGTTTTATTTCATCACCGTTTGAGCTATCAGATGCCTCTTCGTAAAAAGGACAGATCATTGATGTGTAGGAAGAACAGGTTCCTGAAGTCTTACTCACAGTACAAATGCTCGAGGAAGATCCTTCGCTGAATTTTTACTAAGCGAATTTCAGAGAGAACTCCTTGTTGTATGATGACAGGTACTATGCTCCGTTGAATAAACATAGAGTCGCTCTTGTAGTTGCTCATGAACTTGCTCATCAGGTTTGAATTTCATAAATTTAAGAGTGCTTTTTAGAGAGAGGACGTAACGTACCATAGAGGCTTTGGTCAAATTCAGGCAGCTGGTACTGAATCTAGCCGATATGATTGATAGAAAAAAGCCAACCAGTCTAGTGGGTGGGATTCGGAAGGGAGATTCAAAGGTTAGGGAAGAGAGATTCATGAGGAACTTAGCAATCCGGGTCGGAGAATAGAAAAATAAAAAGAAGTCTTCGCTGCTGATTAATCCCTTTGTGCAATGCGGCACGCATTCTGCTTCCATTCAGAATTGTAGTGGCTTATTGAATGCGATGAAGACCTGTACAATAACTTGCGGGGAGCAGCCGACGTACAATTCAGTGTTATCCTCACAAATGGAATCTGGTACCGATTTACAGTCCCGCGGGTAGAAGGCTTGGTTGGCCTAGGCGGCAGTCGACCCGGGATTCAAACCCAGTACTGCTCGAGCGGTGAGCGCGCCACTTTCCACTATCCCATCTTCTGCCCCGGCTCGTAGAATATTTCGAAATTTCAAAACGCCCGATTTCGAGGTGTAAAGCGCGGACCCTGCCAGAAAAGTAGATTTCTAAATATTAATTTATTGCTGTCATACAGAAACTTCATGAAATCGTGCTTCAGTGGTGTTGGCAACCTTGTTCACTTTAAGAAATGGTGATGATTTTTTGTGGTTGAACGAGGGTTTTGCAACTTTCATGGAATACATTGGGACCAAGGAGATTAGCGATGATAAATTCAGAAGTGTAAGAAAAATTTATATGTTACTGATTACTCATTCCTTCCAATGAACTAACATAAGTAACTCAAATGAGTGTGGACTACTTCAGAAGGACTATTTCCTACTGGACACCATTGGAGGCGCGTTGGAAGCGGACGCAGTAGCTTCTAGCCATCCGCTTTCCTTCAGTAATAAGACAAAGTGCAGAAGCTGTAGAAGCTTTCGACTATTATCACATACGATAAGGGAGGCGTCCGCATTCTTAACTAATGCTCAGGCTTTATTGGAGAGAATAATTTAGACAGGCCCAATTACGCTATGCTTAGCAGTCCTGAGGCCATGTTCTTGCCAGTAGCTGACTATACATTCCACATATTAGGTTGACCAGGAAGTAAGGGCACATTTTTCCAAGAAGTGGCTAATCCAAAGCAAATAACTGAAGGTGAATCCTGGCAACATTTCAGCGGCTCTCCATAGAAACCACCTGCAATAGAACAGGCCCTTAGTCGCAGTCGTTCCTTCATCTCAGGGAGCTTCATCCACTAGGATGTAGGAAAGCGCAGTCTGTCTCCAACTTAGCTTATTCTCCTAAAATAACAGGTGTCCTTTTCTCAGTATCTCGTCCCCCGCCCCCCTCCCGGGCACACACCAGAAGAATTTCATGCCAATAATGTTTCATGTTCATGTACTGGGATGGCCAATATGTAGTTGGTTTTTTATCCTATATTCAGTTAAATTTCTGCGTCCAAAGGGCAGAGTCTTCACCGATGACTTCTATATGTTGTCTGATAGAGAACTTCCTGCCCTATAATATTGTCTGCCTGACGTTGTTGAAAATCTATTGCCATTTTTTCAAGGGTTCAAAGTGGTATACATGTCGAAGTCGAGCAAATTCCACAGCCCTCCTCCATTTTTCACATCATCGAAGGAGCTGCAAACCGTAGAGAGCCCATGCCAGTAACTATACGCCGAACAAATCTTCAGTGCCGTTATAGGGCATACAAACGTTGGCAAATCCAAAACTTCAGTTCAGCCGAGGCCTATTGTGATCTGCTACGCTACTGGTTTTATTTGAGAGCCCAATGAAGCGGCCTATTTCAGGAGATCCATGCCAGAAAATGGGAAAATGGTAGAGCTCATAGAGAGTCTACATCCTCGTAGAGCATAAGCCGCAACTGATGGGAGAAGGCAAACTTGGACTGTCCTATGTCCCGCCAGTGTGTTCTTGTAGACCGCCACCTGGCTGAGAGGGCGGCCCCATTTGCGATGAAAAATTTATAGAGTCCTAATTACCATCGCTTAAAGAGCATAACCGCCACTGATGGGGGAGGTAAACTTGGTGCACGTGTTCTGTAGACCGCCACCTCTGAGAGGGCGCCCCATGCGATGAAATTTATAGAGTCCTAATTCACCATCTCTTAATAGCTTGCAGCAAGTGCGCATAATGCCAAAAGAGCTTTTCTTCGTCACACCCCGAAATAGTTTTGGGCTGCTTCTGTCTTGATTGGGTACCAAAAGGTGTTGTCAATATCCTCACTTGTGTCTGTCCCACACTGCACTTTGAGGAACTAAAAACTGACAAAAAATGAGATGAACGGGAAACTAAGCACATGGGCTGCACACAACTGAAGAAAAACGCCTTTATGGTCCAACTCGATAGCCGCTGGAACGTCGTAATATGGCGTCTTGGTACTAGAGCCGATATGCTGGCCCTCCTCCCGTCAAGTTCTCCGCAAAGGAAACCGCCTGCACATCTCTAAAATCAAGACATACTTCTCAGGAGGGATCCTATGCTGATGACGCGGTCCGCAAAGGATCCCATTTTTTGCTGGAGGAATGGCAAACCAGTTTACAATTGCACCACATAGATTTAATGGGGAAGCAGTGACCAAGTTGTATGTGGAGGTTATCCTTCCTCACACTAGCACTATCTTGGTTCCGCCCTTCGCCGTCAGAATGAGGGAGCGTCCTGGATTGTATGCCCCATACACCGTGTTCATCTATGTACTTCCAGCTCCTACCTTACCTGTTATGAAAGAGCTTCCGAACTTCAGACAACATTGCCTCCCGGTCAAATTTTCCCAAGCATAACCCTAAATGATCTGAAAGAGAACATCCGGGCGCCTGTAAATGTATTGGAGAAATCGCTCATAGAACAATTGTTGTAGGATGTAGCATTTTTAGCCAAGAAATTATGTGATACATCTTGATGTGATACATCATCCAAAGGGCAGTTTTTTTTGTACATATTATTTTGAACGTTTAACCTGCAAGGTGTGCCTTCGTTCCCATAGCAAAGTAGCCCAGTGGACTCCTGGTGATTATAATTTGTTGAATTTGGTGATATGAGAATTTCCAGCGATACATCAAGAAATTTTCGTACAACAACGCACAAGCTTCCGATCTGTGGGAGGTTTTTGACGAACATGTAAAAAATATAACAGGCCCCGACGGTAGTCCAATGAAAAACCACTGAATTCGCCTATCAGTGGACGACTCAGGTAGAAACTTTTGCTCATAACGATAGCTGCGCCTCTCCCCTTCTTCTCGAAATCTGCCATGTCTTTTTGAGTATTCCAGATGGGTTTCCCTACAGTCACTGTTGAGTCGTTCAATGCAACGACTCTTGAAAGTAACGCAACGTCGATACAAGAAGAATAAAGATGCTCAGGAGTTGGAAAAGTATCGCCATCCAAAATATGGGTTAGCAAAATTTTTGGAGCATTTCCATCTTCATATAACTGATTAGTCAGGTCTTCTGTTCTCATTTTTCCCATCACAAAGGAAGCACTTCTTTTATAGATTCCAAATGGGATATTCCTCTTTGTAAAATCAAGGAGCACGATAAGACAAAGCGTAAGAGCGGAACCTGGTTGAGCAGAGGTAGCGAATGTTTGATTACATACTGTACAGAGTAAGGTAACTAGGTCGAAAGGTCGGTCGGGTAGGGTCGGTTTTATTTAGAAGAACTATTCCTGCATTGTTTTTCCTTAAGCTTGATGCTACGCTTTTAGAACAAAAAATAGTAGAGTGGAGATACCTGTGGGGCAGTAGAAATCGAGCTTGTCCGCACTGTGAATAGTACGAGGGACTTGTTATTACAACAAGACAAGTGACTACGTGGAAGTAATGAAACAGGTGCTGATGAGGACGCAATGAGGCTGGCTGGTGCTTGGACACCCGCGACAGAGTGTCAAAGGAGTGAGTGGTTGGTTGGAAACGCCCCCTCGAGGGGTTCCTTCTCGCGATGTTTCCGACAGAAAAGATTCGCCGAACATGGAGCTAAAAGGGGCACTCCGCGATTGTTCAATCCAGTGTACACATAGCTGGTTGGAAATTTTGACAGTCAAGATGGAAGAAGGGTAGATGACTAAGATCTGCGAAGCAGCTTACGAAACAGCGGGAGCATCAGAAGAATGATTGGCCATCGTGCCTCAGCACATGTTCCCTTTCGCTGCGGAACAAATCCACTGAAAAACGTACATCCGGAAACGCGATCTGTTGTGTAGATTGAATAGTCTTCTTCTGTAGGAAAAATGCGCTGATATTCTAAAAATATTAGTCGCACCTGTGTAACATTTCAGTGCCTTGCATCTACTTTGGAGTCGTCTACGAAACGCTTTTTCGTCTTGATCTCGGCATGTTTTCATTTTTAAGAGGAACCGCTTTATCTTCACGTCGGCAATACTGATAAACCGGTCGTGGTGAATGCCGATCGGCACGGATTTTACCGGCAAAATTACGATGTTAATGGTTGGAAGAAAAATCACAGCACAGCTCAAGGAAGACCACAAGGTGCTTGTTTTTTTATAGACAGAAACTAGTGGTCATTTAATACTTATAGTGTAATACTGAATATTGGTATGTTTCTACAAAATTGCCCAGCGTAGGTACGAGTGCGTTTAGAATAGGCCTGAGCGCTCAGAGCATACGGTCACTTTTCGAGCGTTTTGAGCTACCGGAAAAGTGGAGGTGTCGATTCAACGCTTTGAGCATACGCTAGCGTACGTTAGTATTTTCAGTGATCAGCAAATGTATCGGACTAGCGTTCTGAGCGTACGGTGAGGTGCGTTTTCGTATGCTCAGAACACAGTATCGATACACTCTAAATCCCTGAGATGTGTCAGGCGTGCTATGTACTCCAGCAAAACGTGGCCAAATTGTTTCGGACTACTTTCATTGCACACGTCCGCGTTGCGTGTCCTCTGCTTCAACAAACGAAAACCATCGATGCACAATGTCTGTAACTCGAATATCCCAACGAGTCATCAAATATTCTTTGACGGCCGTGTAGTGCCACGCCTACTCCGTCTCTCAGGCGATAAGGACGTGTACCAGGAGTTTTCTTTACCAAAACGTTGAAAATGCTGGCGTAAGCTCAAAATGCTGACGCAGAGCCTGAACACACTGCGAGACTACTTCGTCTTAGAGAGCGGAATAAGTTCTCACACGAATCTTGTAGACTACTACTGAAACTCTCGCACAACCCTTTTAGGCTAGTGCTGGAGTTATCACACGATTCTTCTAGGCTAAAACTAACATCGAGAGTATTCCTAAGGAGGTCAAGAGAATCGGTCGCATAAACCTTCCCCCAAGGACGCTCATTGGTAGAAGGATTATAATTCTATTTAGGTGTATAGTCCCAGAACAAGAAACGCGATAATAAGTGATGCGTTTGCAGCGGCAATGGTTGACGAGCTCGAGTACGAGACTGTATTTGATCTACTCGAGTACGCTAAAAAAGAAGAGGTTTTGTTTTGATATTAACCACTGTCATCACATTGACTTTCTTTTATATAAGAAAGACTTTATAGGAATATTTGCCATGGGGTGAAATTATATCTGGATTCAATTCAATACTGAAATATTTTGGCAACGAACCTGAGTCGAAGTGGGCTAAAGTAAGTGTTACATGTTATCTACAGGGGTGTGAGGACACAAAAAGTATTATTGATTTTGTTTTAAGGATTACATGATGAGTATAATAAAACCGATGTATGACAAGAGCAGTATCGAGTTTATCGCCGAGAACTATAAGAACGATGACCTTTTCTTTCAAAAGTGAGTAGCAATTTATAAACCATAATTACACCTATAATAATGAACAGAATTAAAGGTAATTGAAGGGACTAACTAATCGGCGTCATGAAGGAGGTTGCCTTACTCTATGTTTTATACTCAACGGATCATTAGCACCATATTTTGGTGCACTGCACGAGCTCAGTTAGACGGAATATAAAAAGTGTCTGAATTCATCCTGCAAGATTACAAGTAATAAAAAGACGCGACCTGCGATAAGAGTAAGAGCGAGGACGTGAGGAGAATGGAGCTGACAACGTTTTCCATTACGCTTGACATTTGCCATAAAAGGTGGAATTTGTTAAGATCAACTTTGGGAAAGGTTGAAAGCATGGCACGCCAGCAAAGTGGCATCAGATCGATAATTGTTTCTGCTAGTTATCAAAGGCAGACAGTACTCATGGAAAAAGAGGTCTTCTTTTTTATAGTTGATAGCTACTTCAGATGCGTTATTACAATACCGGGAAATTCGTATCAGAAAGATTGTCAAGGAGTACCACTCGAAGTAAAATCGTTGGATTGTTTTCATTTCGGTTTTATACTATATGGCTCTAGAAGTAATTAGGTTTTGATCCCGAAGGAATCATTCAAGGAGAGAGTGTATCGTGCTCAGAATCGTGTTGTCGAAACCTTTCCACTTGGTGGCATATGGACACTGACAGGAAGGACCTGTAGATTGACGTAGATTGGCCACAAGTGACGGTAAGGGGATGATGGAACCATAAAAAACCAAAATATCCCTGTTGAAGAACACCGAACAGAAAACATTGTGACTTATTGAAGCGTTCTCGTCTTCTCACGCAAAAGTCTGGTTACCAGAATTGATTGGACTGCTCCACTATTCCATTCAAATGAGTAACGACATGGAGAAAATAAGCCGACCCGAGATCTAAAAATGATCATTTCCGTTCCCTGGGAGTCGTTATTTACGCCTATTGGAAAGCTGCACACAAGAAAAGTTCTTGCGAGCTCTGACTGGTAGTGAAACACCAATGTCTTGACAACCAATAAATCTGTTTGTTCGTTCACATAAGATTTACGCACATTTTCAGCAATCTCCAGAAAGCGGTTATTGAAGAATACTGCCATCTTGGATCAAACGAATGTATCGGAAAGTATAAGGATATTTTTGACAGAGAGGTCATGGACAAGTGCAAGAACGGTCAAGAAGCAACCAAATGTGTGAGGTACTGTTTTCCTCCGAATGCTTTCGTAGTTTACCTAGAGGCAGGATATTTTGCGTTTCACGCTGAAGAAATCCGAAAACGGATGGGAGCCAAACAAAAAGAAGTCCGGAAAAAAAGAAGAAATGTGGGAGAAGGGAGACAAGTGCGGAGCAAGACAAAAGCGGAAAAAAAAAAGGGAAACCGTTTAGAGAATGGTGTTCGGCTTGGAAAGAGACCTCAGTAGTTTCACAAAAATCATAAAATTTCCTAGCTAAACAAATGATGCACCAAGCGTCAAACGGAATTGGCTAGAGCACGGGCAAGCCGAGACAGACTCCATCCCCGCCCCTTCTGTCACCGCATAGTCAAAAAATAAGAAAATCACAAAATAAAAAAATCATAGTCAAGATTTTTGCGGCAAGGTAACGACCAGATATTATAGTGCTTGCTATCTAAAAAGTCTCGCAACAGCAAATGCATTTTCAATCAAAGTATTATGCCGGTTCAACCGACATAGGTCGCAGTTATTGAACAACCGGGATTTAACATATCTTGATACACTCTCCGAAAACTCCTGTGTATCCCATTTCCACTTTTAATTTCAGCCTTTCAAACCAAACTCACCTTCAAACCAAATTTCCCCTTTTAATCAAAAACCCAATTTACCCTTACCCTTTCAACATCAAATAAACCACACTTATAAGGGTGGGCAACTCATCAAGCAGATCACGCCAGACATCAGTACGAGTCCCGAACCAAACGCCACGCCCTTTTGTCAGCGCGGACATAGATTCTCAAATCTTGTTTCATAACTTCTGCTTTTGCTGTTTCCCACAAACACTTTGACTGGAAACGACCGGGCATTGACACATGGCCGACTCCGCCCATTCTCTAAAGGGTTTGGCATCTAGGCTGACCACGTGCCCACTCGCTTTTCGCGGACTTTTTGTTTGATTTTTTCAAATTTTTGCATTTTAGGGCTGCTGCGTGAAGTCCCGCCCACAGTGAGAGGCTCCGCCCACTTTTCAAAAATGGTTCAAATCGGCAGTATAGAGCCTCGGCTTGCATGCTAGGTACTGCTGATACCATTCGGAATAAAAACTTGCCGGGATTTTTCTTTTGTTCCGAACGAACGGGACCCTAGCATGCAAGCCAAGCCTCTATACTGCCAACTTGCGCCATTTTTGGAAAGTGGGCGGGGCTTCACGCAGCAGCCCTAAAATGCAAAAATTTTGAAAAATATCGAAAATCCGACGTGCTAAACCTAGCATTGCCAACCCTTAGAAGATGGGCGGAGTCTGCATGTGTTCATGACCGGTCATTCCCAGTCAACGTATTTGTGGGAAACAGCAAGGCAAAAGCAGAAGTTATGAAACAAGATTCGAGAATCTATGTCTGCGCTGACAAAAGGGCGTGGCCTTTGGGGCGGGGCTCGTAGTGATGTCTGGCGTGATCTGCTTGATGAGTTGCCCGCCCTAACAAGTGTGCTTAATTTGATGTGAAAAGTGAGGGTGAATGGTTGAAAAAGAATGAATCAAAGTGAAAGTGTATATCACAGTTAGGCTGTTGATCAATTCTGCGTCTTTCTATCACAGCAGAGCTTCAATTGAAGACCCCGCGTATTTGCCATTAGCTGTGCCTTCTTTGTGATTCGTAGTGAGTCGTATATGCGCAGCGCATGCCTAAGAGCCAAACCGTTTCACTTTGTCCGTTCTTTCATTCCTGTTCACTGTCCCTTCCATTCCCTTCGACAAGGGAAATCAGGAGCGATGTGCCAACGACATGGAGAAGTAAAATTGCAGGAGGTAAGTTTCCCCAACAACTGCAGAAACCATTTGCTAAAAATAATAAAATGGATTACTGCACGTTAAAAAGGTTTGTGAACGAAAAAAAAATAAAATTACGGAAGATTGTGTGTTTTCTTCAAAATCTGCAGTCCTCGGAGATGGTAAGAAACTGTAAGTGGGAATTTCGTATTCATTCAGGGGTGGCACCCGCTCCCCCTACGATCGAAAGTCTACTGCTATGGCGTGAAGGAAGGCGAGATGATGCTTTTGAGATGGTGAGTTTTGTTTTTGACCACACATACATTATATATTGGTGAAAACATTCAATGCAGCAGTAACGCTGGAGTGTTGAGGTCGCGGTACCAGGCTCATTATGAGTGGCTGACAAGAGAATGGTCCACCCTCTGGGGTACACATAAGTCTAAATGCGACTGAGATGTGGAAATCAAAAAGTCTGCGAAGGATTTCGTTCGCCGACAAATGGGACAGCAATGTTGACTTATGAACAGTGCTGAGCGAATCAACGCCACTGCCAAGGTGGCCTGGCGGATACGGTTCCGCTCAAAGGGCGAAAGCAAACGTTTCTGCGCCGAGGGGATTTGCTTCCCCTTGACGCAGAAACGTTTGATCAGTCTCCAATAGAAGATTTCATTCTAATTCCTGACATCTCTCCAAGATAACGACCCAACATAGCGACTAATTAAGTACTTGACGAGGCAGATTAGATATAGAGTCGGTCACCATCTCAATACGGAGAAAAGTTAAAAAGTGCCGTGAGGGCTCTCATAGGAGACAAATCAAAGCTTCTCGCGTCAACGGGGTACCTGCCTGATTGTGAGAAGCGAGGCCGTTACCACTGGGCTACGTTGGCAGTGGCGTTAATTCGCGCAGCACTGCTCACAAGTCAACATTGCTGTTCCAGCAAACACTGGTCACCCGGATCTTGTCTGCGAAATCTCCGTAGTAATTTTAATCTGCATGTTTGCAGTCAGCATTCAAGACCATATCGATGTACCTAAGCTTCCTTTCGAAGTCGCCTTTTGAATGCCAGTTAGGCACCCGTTTGACGCTAACGGTTTCGAGTCGGAGTGCTAACACCTCTGTCCTGAAACTGGCGTTGAGCAACACTAAACGTACTGAGAATCAATCCGCTGTTTGATTTCGGCTCATTCCCACCTTTTTCAACCCTCGGGAGCTGTTCTCATGAACATAAACTAAGCAATTGCTGATCAAGTGGATCAGCTCAAACAATGAACTTAGTTTTTTTCAGCTGATGGGACTATACACTGCAGAAAAGGTTCAGCTGGAAAAGGACAACCTACGTCGAGCATTAGGATGCCACAGAGACATCACAGCTCTGAAAGGGTAAGAATA